>JAHZNI010004105.1:0-23432 GCA_027744415.1 Seira ritae | reverse complement strand
CTCGCTTGTATAGTGGAGGTATGAAGAGTTTGACTGAATATGGAAGCAACTTCTTTATTGTTTTTTTATATTGCATTAAATTTTTCTCTTTAAATTGCGTAGTTGCATCTCCAGGAAATGTTTTAAATCAATCTGGTCGGGTAGGGCCTTACACTCCATCATCGTCAGTACCTCACCATGGAACGCCACCAGGTCCTTCTGGAGGACCGACGCCTTCTCCAACTTCTGGTAGAAGAATGGACAGCTCGTTCTCTCTAAACAGGCCTGGATCCAATCCAATGGGATCGCATCCGTCGAACACCCCTCCAATGCAGAGCTCCCCGGCTCAGTTTGGCTTGTCTGATCAGGAATTGGTTGAGCATGCTGCGCGAACCACCGACCGTCTTATGAATATGGAACTTAGATGCCCTTCCTTGTACAAAAGTTTGATGGAAACTTATGATCCTCAAACTGGCCAACCAAGCATGCGGCCAATTAGTGGATTTATGGATCATGACTACCCACCAGTCGTTCAGCAACATATTTTGTCTGAAAATCAATTTACTGTCACACATAATGCTCCAATCCCTGCAGAATTGAATGAAATGCTTAGCCGTAAGTCAATAGTTGGAACTTTATAATTTAAAACTGTTCAAAGGTTTAAAAGATCTTATGTATTTGAATGTTGACAGAGGGAGAACCAAAAGCCTGTCATATGGGCGTTTTCCCAGAAATATTTAGAGCGTGGATGGCAATAGAAAGTGATCTCTACATGTGGGACTTCCGAGATGGGTGAGTTTAATGCGATACTTTACCTACCTACGCATGTAGAGATTGTCTTTTTTTGTCTTAGTGTTAGTCATTAATTAGCTATCTTTAAATGCTATAGGAGTGACCTTTCTTTTTATGATGGCCTGAAGGAGCCAATCATTACTTTGGCATTGGTCCCAGCGAAACCAAACGTGTTCACTTCGTCAATCAAACATCTTTTGTGTGTCTCAACTGCCTCCGAAGTCACTATTTTAGGCTTCATTGTTAATGACCCAAGTCTTCCAATGTCGCCTACGTCTCAAGGTTAGCTACCCAAAATTTAAAACGAAGGAATTTCATTCGAATATTGAGCATTTCAATTCAGCTTCAAGAAGTTCGTACTTAAGGATTTGAACTAGAATCTACTTGTAGAATATACGTACTGAACCGAATAAAATTAAAACTTGACATTCTTTTAGTTCTGGAGCTTGTTCCGCAACCAATATTTGTTATTCCATCGGATAACATCCGGTTTGTCGTCGTACATGGAACCAGAAGTGGGAGGATATTTCTTGGAGCTACTAACGGCACAGTTCATGAGATTGGATACCAGGTACTCCGTGCTGACCAAAGCTATTTTTGATCAGCAACAGCAATTACAAATTTGGTTCGAAGAAAATAGTAAAATGTATCTGAAGTGGGAAGTGTATTCACGAATTCGTTCACTTTTTTCGATAGGCTGGTCGAGGTTGGTTTCAAGATCGCTGTTGGAAAAAGGACCTTTCAAGTGGATATTTCTCCTCACTTTTTAAGTTCATCGGCTCCAGTGGACAAGGTGATGCCATTGTCCAAATTACTAGTGATGACGACAGACATATTTTGTACACAAGGAGCATGTCTGGAGCCTTATTTGTAAGCAGAGAAATGATTCGTACTAAGAAAAAAATACACGTCTCAATTTATTTGATTTGCTATGTGGTCGGTTATAGGCATACGACTTGGGGAACGACGGGAATGGATTCAGATGTATCGGAAATATGACCCTGGAGGGAATCGTTAATGAAGTCATCAAAGTTTCGAAAAAGACATTGGAACCTAACTTGGTCAAGAAAGTTTTGACACTATCTCCAGTTAAAATGGGTAGGGTTCTAGTTCCTGAAATGTAATGTTAATAAACTAGTCATTGTACATTTTAATGTGTATTTTAATGAAGACTTAATTGACAACTAGGGGAAATCAGTTTGGTGGCGATTCTCGAAAGTGGAGTTAGGCTGTACTTCGCATGCTATGAGCCGTTGAGTAATGTCAATCGAGACGTTAGTGTACGGCCAAACGTATTTCAACTAATTCATGTTCGATTGCCACCTGGTCATTGTCCTGCTACGTCTCAAATGAGACCGGCCGCTGCTCATATGGCTTATTCATCGGCTGGCATTTTTGCCTTGGCTGCGCACGCGAATATGGAACAGGATAGCTTTTGGATGATAAGTCCGCTTCTTTACCCCACTCAGTGTCTTTCAGAAACCTTTTATGTTCACAAGTTACCTGGTCGAGCTGTTGCTATGGAAGTGATCCCGAACTCGAACTATGACTTGAGCCTGCAACGCGTCCCTGACATAGTTACTCAGCACCTAAAATGGCATAAGCAAATTGTGGTGTTGACTTCATGTGGAAGCGTCGTATTTCGAGCAAATAAACCCTTTGAAGTTTTGAAATCCACGTTGGTGGAGAAAAATGGACCTGAAAATATTAAAGGACATTTTGAGCTTGGCCTGGGGCGTGAGTATCCTCTTTCTAATTCATTGCTGTTGGCTGTTCACCCCTATGATCGTGTGGATCAAGTCGTATACGAAATGGCAGTGAGGGCATTGTTTTTGTACGGAAGTTATGAAAATCCCACTCACCAACAAAGTTTTGATGGTGTTCGCAGTAAGTCGTTTCTGCCTTTAAAATTAAGATGCATATCATATGATGAATACTTTTGAATGTTGTACTCAAGTTTTAAGCGTCGAATTTACAGGTCCTCATGATCGGTCGTTAGAGTTTAATCCAAACATTGTGTCCACACCACGACATGATGCGACTCAGTCAATATACGGCACTTCTGAGCATCCCAGTTATATAAGTCCCCCAGTCGCTGGAAGTGCGTTTGGTGGACCGAGCCAACCTCAGATGTATTCTTCCCAACAAACTGGCATGCCTATCCAGCAAGGTAGTGCATCTTTCATGGATAATTATCAGTGGCAATGTTCGCCAAGGCACGATGCGATTTACTTGGTCGTTGGGAGAATTTTGTATGAATTTTGGAATAGCCCTTTGGTCAAAACCGAAATGGTGAACTCGCAGAAAGTAGTAAGTACAAAAACTTAAATATTCAAACGGAATTAATTGATTTTATTTGGCTGTCTATAATTTTAATAAATATTTTTGGTTTTGAACTCTTCAGCTGGTACCCAACGTTCGAGGGGATCAAGTCACTTATGCAAACGCATTCCTCCACAGTATCCTCATATTTTTAAATGAAAACCCATCACTTTGCATGATTAGGTAAGCTGACCATAGCCTGAATTACGAGGTTTGTTTCTTCATCTTATTTTAAGTGTATGAATTAAAATAAATTTTCCTAACAGATCCTCAGTTGCTCCAACGTTTGGAGCCATGAACGTTTCGGACGGAAGACATTTGCTCGGCCATGACTTCGAACGAAATTCTTTGGCTGCGTTAAAGAACTTTTTGAGTATAACGCTTGAAGTTTTAGGAATGTGGAAAATTTTGTGTGATCATCAATTTCACGTAGTGCTGGAGGCAAGATAAAAAATTTAAAGAATTGTTTATTTCGTTTTATTTTGATTAAGTAATAATCGAGTTACATGTAATTTTTAGGGCCTTGACGAACGTCTTCAAACAACTACAATGAGACAGCTTATCCTTAGTGGGCAAAACACCGTTTCCGTTATTATCAACGCTTTGATTTCCAAGTAAATGAATCCTTGTTGTTATTAATACATTGTTGTGTGATAAAATCTTAAATGGTCGTAATTTGATATGATTGTAGGTATTTGGGGGACAATGCTGCCGTTGATGCGATTAGTCTACGACTTCGTGAAGTCTGTCCGACATTGTTTAGGAATGAAGACGCCATTGGTTCGAAAGTTGCTGAAATTTTGACTAAAGTCAGAAATGTTGTTGATGTTGCTGAGAAGGAAGCTCTGCTTAAGGAGTCTCTCATCCTCTCAGAGAAAATTTCTGGACACAGTAGAATAAACATCAACAACTTTTGTCGACAATATGGAGAGCTAGGCTTTCCTGTAGGGGCTGTCAAGTTGGTCGTTTCATCCGCGAAAGCCGCAGATCCTGATCTGTTGGCACTAAATGTTGTGAAATCAACGGCGTCGTCGACGGATCCTGCCAATATACGAGCTTTTCAGAGCCGAACTGAAATATACAAGGTTGTTTTTGACATGTTGGATCGTTATGTTGCACTAGCCACTTCAACACAATCTCCTGTTCCAGTTGGCAAAGATGACTCATTGCAGCCTGTTCGTGCTCAAAAATTGGCCGACGAAACTATTCATGCCATATTGTCGTCGGATGACGAAACCTTGCATATTACACTCTACAATTGGCTCCTAGAAAGAAAGCTTTTCGATAGATTGTTAGAGATAAAACATGGATATTTAGATTCATTTCTACAACGAGCAGCGGATGCAGTTACTACTGGAAAGTGGCCTGGCGGAGCAAGTCCAGCTAATGATACTCGAGTTCTTGATTTGTTGTGGAGGCATCATGAAATGAACAATAATCATTCGGCAGCGGCTCAAATTCTGTCTAAACTTGCAGAATCGACCACGTAAGTCTTACCGTGTATAATCTAATGTAAGCGCTAAGAATCGTGAATTGCAAAACATCTAAGTTAATTCCCTGTAATTGTAGCACTGGACTTAACTTGCAACAAAGACTGGAGTACTTGTCTCGAGCAATTATGTGCTGCAAAAGTACTTCCCGAAGAGGGGACCTCCTTGAAATGTTGGAAGACAAGTTAGAAGTCGCCAGAATTCAAAAATCTATTTTGGATTCCATCAGCTTAAGAATTACTTCAATAGTCTCTTCATCAGAGGGAGAACGTGCTCCAGAGGTCAAATGTTTGGAGGAAGCCATCGAAAAATTAAACTCTCAGCTAATGAATATCACTGTGGTATGTACATATTTGTCAAAACATTATTTTGATAAGACTTTATTTTGAAAATGGCTTTGAAAATCATTGTTTGTACAGCTTTACAATGACTTTGCACATCCCCTAAAATTACACGAAGCTAAATTAGAAATATTCCATGCCGCTGGACATGCTGACAGAAAATCCATCGAAACTGTTTGGTCCGATATAATCGAAGCCGGTAAATTCTTAAATCCTTTTATATAATATTCTACAGTAGATTTGTTCTAAATGCTCCAAACATAGCATGCTAAGCAGTGTTTTTTTTGACGTTACATTAGAGATCAGCTCAATTAGTCGCCGTCCAACCGATATTCAGATGGATTTATTGAGCAGGAAATTGGTTACAGTGGGGAAGAAATACGTCGGATCTCCAGCTTTTTTCCCAATCGGTAATTCGTTTTGTGACTTCTTTTGTGGTGAATTTTTAGACTAGTTCATTTTTATATTGGATTGTTTTCTTTCGGTAGAATTTTTGATAGAACACCTAGAATCAATGAAACCCCAAGACTCTAATGACATTGGTTGGGTATTCAAAATGATGATGGACGTAGGTGTCACTTATTGGGACATTTTACAGATCTATGAGAGGTGAGCTAATCCCGTGCTGCGGTTATAATTTATTCGTTAAACGAGGCCTAATTTTTGTTGATACATGAGCATATTGCAAATTATTCTAGGTTGTGGAAAAGAATGAATGCAAGAGAGAACACTATTTCGGATGAGATGCAAATAGCCCGGGTCATCATCCACATGATAGATTTGTTTGCTCAAAATGAGGTCGATCTTACGAATGTTCATCATTTAAGGTAAATTCTAATAGCAGGTATTAAAAATCCTCACCATGATTTGACTTCTTTATGTTTGGTTTCACATGTATTTTTCTGATTTTCCTCAGGTTGGATCTCTTAGAAAAATGCAAACAACTGATTGCGCACATGATGGTAGAATTTTCTGGACGAACTGATGATACAAGGCAAATCAAAATTGAGCTTGATCGAGTTCAAGATCGATTGGATAGATGCAAAATCAATTAAGTCTGAAATTGACTACCAAGTCCGACGCGACGATCCTAGATAAAAATTATTTATATGATTATAATTGATGAGCTAACTTCCTAACCGTATATTGGACGATGCTCTCACTTCCTTCTTCTGTCCAATGTATGGGAATGTTTAAAATATTTTGCTTGAACAGAAAAACGATTATAGTGAATTTGATTTGACATTACTCACAGCATGTATATATTACACAAGTCTGTCCAAAACAAAGGTGTACCATCTTAGGATATTTAAAAATATTTTGTATTGAATCGAGTATTTTGGATAGAATATTGATTACTTCGTTTTGACGTCTGAATTATTATTTAATTTTGCTTTGGAACAAAGAAAAATAAATGTGTGATGAAATCTTGGCAAGAAACGCGTAATATTTTTGGAACGTTCTGTAATAGTTCTACAACTTTACATACTAAAGAGGTCTACAACTTTTCTTTTATTAAATCCAGTAAAATTGCTTACATGACGCATACTTTCTCTTGTGAAAATTCATGTGAAATTAGTAGATTTTCCCGTTTTTAGATGACGGAGTCAGGATGATTGCAAAGAGACAAAGCTCTAACTAGGAGGTGCAGACTAGACTGCAGCAGTATAGACCGCTATATGTGCATGTTATGTGATATCGGTTCGGGCCATTTACCTATACTGTTGTAGTATAGCTGGAAATAACTGGCTTTTGCCATAACATGGACAGAGTATGGATGGATGGGATTGGGATCATGATCACGATCGGAAAGTCTGTTGTTTGGGCGGTAAGTAAGACCTTGGTCTCTAGCCTGAGCTCTGCAATTAAATTACCATACTCTTGTGTCCCAAGATGAGATTTTGAATCATTCAATATTACTGTAGATGATAGATGATTTTATGCAGTGTTAGGCAGGCCAAATAAAAAATGAAGTTATGTTGGTTTTCACCTCTCTATCAAAAATTTGTTGAAGTGAATGTGAGCAAGTATAAGACAATGTTTTGTACTTCTTCCTGGATAACAAATATTTCTAGCGAATGACAGACAGTTTTTAATGCATAACATACTGTGATGAATCATTCACTGGAACTGGATTTTTCTGTTATTTTTGCGCATGAAATATGTGCTTTTATTGAATGGTTTCGGAAAAAACTTAATTGTTGTGTTAACGTTAGTCTCAATTCACTTTTTCCTATGTCTCTTTTTTCATTTTATTTTATCTGTTAAAATTGTGAATCCCGAAACATCAGAAAACGGGCGAAATCAACATAACGTGTGGACAAAATCGTCAAAGTTTCATCGCAGTATCTCCGGTAATTTAACCTTTAAGCTTATCTTATTATTTCATGTTGCATGTCAAGTAAATGGAAGTTTGAACTTCTGACATAGTTTTCCGCAGCTTTGCTTGGCTAATGATGCCGATTGCTTTTTTTGCAGAAACCTAAAAAAGCTTTTAAAACATTATGTTAGAATATTAATAGTGTTTCATTTCCAATATGCTAAAACTAGAATAATTTTTGAAATTAAATTTTTTTTCCATCTTTTATCTCAAACGAAAGAATAGTTAATTAATCTACAACAATAAGACATCTAATCGAAATCGCTTTAAGCATTTTAGGAACTGTGCAATATACTAAAAGCCTTCGAGCAGTGGGTATTGGAGTAGCTTCATGTCTACTTTCTTTGAGCAAAATGTGTAGCACGTGCATTAATGATAAGCTTGTTGTTCAACCTCTGAAGTTAATGCGTGCGTAAATACACCCTTTTCTTTACTCGTTCAATATTTGTCTTTTCCAATGAAAGGCATACAGTAATACTATTTTTTGAGTCTGAATTGCTAAATTAACTAACTGTTAATGCTGTGTTGAATATTACATCTTTTTCATCATTCGTGTTTAGTTTTTACCTTGGCTTGTTTTTCAGCTTTGATTTGTTTTTTACTTTTTTGATGAAATATTAACACTGAAATTTTTTATGACGATTCTCAAAGATACGATATTTAATCTGCTTATCTCGTTCATTTTTACGCAGAATCTGTTGTTGTGACTCATTTTATTAAAAAAAGACTCGATGAATGAAGCACATCTTTTCAGTCAGATATGCGGGCATAAGATAGATAGCTTTTTCAGATGATATATGTGTGGAAGGAAAAACTATAATAATACTGATTAAATAATTTAAAATATTTTAAAACTGTAATAAAATCTAATGCAGTGTAAAATTTTATCGTAAAATCGTTGGCACACTCATGAACGTAAATGTTCGTTATTAATAAAGGAAATTATACTGATAATATTTGATGATTTTATGGTCTACAGGAAGAATGAATCGTATGAAAAAATACTCAACGATTTAGGAACAAAGGAAAGCCTTCTTCCTTCAAATCCTGCAACATTCCACATTCCAGAGTGCACGGGGGGCTCCTTCGCTCGCTGCAGCTGGACACGGAATCGAATCTAAAAGTGCCATTATTGTATTGCATGTAAGATACAAAAAGTGAAAAGCTGTGTGCCTGAATACACTGAATTTTCACCACGATGCCTGCGTCATCGGGAGAACTATGGGGTCATCATTTGATGCCCCAAAGAATAGAGTTAGATATATTGCTGCCCACGGGAGTTGTGGTGCCGTTAAGATGTTCAAGAGATCAGACTCTCCATAACATTAAAGGTACTCTATTTATGTATGTTTAAATATGTGTGCATACATATGGTTATATTTAATGAAAACTAGAAGCGATTTGATAATTAATTACTACTGTCTGTATTTTATTTGTAGCTCAAGTTTGGAGGGAAGGGCCTAAATATCCATTCTTCCATTTACTTTCATCCGATGCAGACTATGTATTCACTTCAGTTACGTTAGATGCCAAGAAGGAGGAATTTCATGATGAATCTAGGCGTTTATGTGACTTGCATTTATTTGTACCCTTTCTAAAACTGGTTGAACCAAATGCGTCGACTAAACAAGAAAATATTTTAAATTCTCAAATAAGTAAGTTTGACTAATTCAAGATTTGTACTATAAATCATGCAACTTTATCAAACTGACTACGGGAATAATTTTTCAGGTGTTGCGATTGGTATTCCATGTAATCAATTTGACGATTTAGATGTTACGGAAATCATTGAGTTCAGGAAAAACGCGATAAATCTGTGCAAAGAAATAGTGGAGAAGAGAGAGGAATCCTTAGAATCTCATGCGCAGTATAAGTTTTCAGCTCAAATTGCCAAATCTGCTCCTGTATACTACCAAGTGTTTCCAGGTGGAATGGTGTCCGTCAAAGTTTGGTTTGACCCGAACTCCAACAGGAGTGTAACTGTGAGGGTCCCTGTTGAAGCATACGGTGATACTGTGATTAGTGAAGCACTAGAAGTTTATTCCAAGGGAAGACCTCGTGATAATCGTACGTATACCGATTACGTGTTGAAAATTTGTGGCCGGCAAGAGTATCTTCTGGGATCATACCCTATTTCTCAATATAAAGTAAATTAATATCATCAAAAAGTTTCTAATTACGATGACATATTTTTAGCTCATGAGGTTTTTAAAGTGTAAAATTATTGCAATTTTTCAGTATATTAGAGATGTTGTAAGAAAGGACGAAATACCACAAATGGAACTTGTAGAAAGGCAGTTATTGTATAGCAAACTACCGAAGGAACCTTTTCATATACCAGCGTATTACAGGTACCATTTCAAATTTCAACCACTTAGCTTCTGCCTTCACAATAAATTTTGACTTTTAACCGCTGATGGCGAAGTTAAGTCTAAATCATTTTATTTCATTTTTGGAGTAGAAGAACATATAGAACCAGCGAGACTGAAAAACCTCCCGGGGAAGTTCATTTATGGCGAATAGATTGCATCTTTCAAGTTCAAGTGTTGTGGGCCACTTATATTAATGCTACTGATAATGTAAGAGATTCAAATGACGATGACTTTTCTTTTTAGTTTGTAAATATGATGTTTCAATGTACTTTCATTTTTTTATTGTCAACTAGGTCTGTGTTAAAGCTGGGATCTTTCATGGGGACGAGGTGCTCTCCGAATTGCAACAAACGACACAAGTTTCTTGCCAGACATTAAGATGGAATGAAAATTTAAGATTTCAAATGAAAGTTTTCGATATCCCTAGGAGTGCACGATTATGCGTATCCGTATGCAGTGTTTCTAGAAACAAAAAGCGACAGGTAAATTCGAGGTCTAATTACGAAATATCGTGGCATGCATCGACACGAATTTATCTTCTGCGTTTTATTTGGAGTATTTGTAGCAGTAAAGATTGATTTTACATGGTTTGCAGGAGGAGTATTGCATGCTGGCATGGGGGAATATCAACTTATTTGACTTCAAAGGCAGATTGATTACAGGGAAGGTTAGATTAGACCTATGGCCGGCGCCAATGTCACTAGACTCTGTATATTTGCTAAATCCTCTTGGAATCACTGGTAATGATTTTCCATTTCATTCTAACTCATTTGCATTCTTCTTTTTAGTCGAATAAATTATTATGGTTCTTCCTCGGCACAGGTTCTAGTTTAGATAAAGGAAGCTCATCTCTGGAACTTGAATTCGATAAATACTCGATACCATTGCATTATCCAAAAGAACAGGAAATTTATGGATTTGCAGAATTTTTAGCAAAGAGTGATGAGAACGCCAGTTTAACTTGTGCAACTGCTGATGATGTAAGCCAACTACAAAGAAAGTCGTTATTGTGTGTTTCAAAAATGGCACTTTTTAAAAGTTTATTACTTCCCCATTAGCATACAGCATTAGAAGATTTGATTAACAAAGATCCTCTGTGTGAAATTTCGGAACAAGACAAAGTCCTTGTCTGGAAGTATAGGGAGTATTGTTGGAAAGAGTTTCCCCAGTCTCTTCCTCGGCTCGTTGCTGCCGTTAAGTGGAGTTGTAGGGACAATACAGCAATTGTAAGAAGCAAAGAGTTTTTAATTGTCAAATTAGAATGAGCGTTGAGGAAAGTTGATTATGAAATTTTTGTTACGTTCTAGTTTTACGATCTTCTGAGGCGATGGAAGCCTGTGACAATGGAGACCGCCCTCGCGTTATTGGATTGTAAATCTGCTGATATTTTTGTAAGACTTGCTGTGGATAAAGCTTTCGATTTTCTAGGGATATTAGGGAAAAGGGATATTAGATATTAGTAATTGAAACCAACTTTCTTGTTTTAGGTCAGAGACTTCGCTGTAAGAAACTTAGACCAAACTTTGCATGACTCAGACGTGCTAGATTTACTCCTGCAACTAGTCCAGTCGTTGAAGTACGAGCCGTACCTCCAGTCTCCGTTGTCAATGTTTTTGCTACGACGGGCCTTGGGAAATAGGCTGGTGGGACACTTCTTTTTCTGGCATTTACGATCGGAGATTTCAGGAAAATCTTGGCTGGATGTTCGATTTGGTCTTATTTTAGAAGCATATTGCAGGGGTCTTTGTGGCCATTTAAAGGACTTGTACAAGCAAGTAGAAGCTCTTGAAAAGTTAACCGTTTTGACGGAAACTTTGAAAGAGAAACGAGATGAGGCTCCAAGAGATAGGCTGAGGTACTAGATTTTGCTATCACCACAATAAATTATGCATGATGATGATGATATGTAAATATTTGCAAGAATCTCTAGAAAAAAATCTTTTTTGACAAAACGTTTTAGATTTTTGAGTGAGCAGATCAAACAAGCTGACTTTTTAGAAGTTCTGGAAAATTTAAGCAACCCAGTTAGTCCAAATGTTGAGCTTGGCAGCCTTCGTGTGGAGTCATGTAGGATAATGGATTCAGCCAAAAGACCTTTGTGGCTTGTTTGGCAAAACAATGATCCTCTAGCTCAAAGAATTGGTTAGTGAAATGCATAGGAGTTTGGAGATCTTGAGATTTAGTGATTAAGAACGAATATTTTGCTAAAAATGTTTATGTAGGCTTTGGAGAGACTGCTGCCATTTTCAAAAATGGGGACGACCTCCGGCAAGATATGCTTACACTCCAGGCAAGTTCTTTCATTTTAACTCAATTTGTATTTATCACTTTCATGTTTTTTGTAAGTATTAACTTGCGAGTTGTGGCATGATAACAAGTATCTCGACTTGAACTGCAGAATTGGATGCTTGTCACATTGTGTTGCATTTCCATTTTAATGGAATTTTGATTGGTTTCTCGTAGGTGGTGCGAATGATGGATGAGTTGTGGAGATCCGACAATTTGGATTTGAAAATGCTGTCATACACTTGCCTTGCCACAGGAAAACAAGTTGGATTGATTCAAGTGGTATGCATTATTCCATAGCTGTCACCCACTTTCAAACATTGTTTACTTTGGTGCAATCGCTTTCACTCCGCAACTCAAGCTTAATCTATTCAATATCCGTTAATATGTCGTCTTGAATAATATTAATTCAAAGCTGTTGCTTCCGTTCCATCCATTAAGGTTAAAAGAGCGCAGACAGTATACACTATTCAGAGGAAGGCAGGAGCTCTAGCAGCAATCCAGGTTAATTCAAAACAGCTACATAAATGGCTCGCTGAGCGTAACAAAGACGAAAATAGATATAATCAAGCAATAGAAACATTCAAGCGTTCATGTGCAGGATATTGTGTTGCTACTTTCATCTTAGGTTCGTCTATATTAAATACTCTGTTTTTCTTGATTGACCTACTGATTCTGATAATTACCACATACAAAGTTTTTCCTCACACCACAACTGCTGTGTCCAAAGGTCAGACTTTAATCGAGAGATGAGTTACTTGCTTGCACTTAAGGAAAATTAAGTGTGTTGTGCTCACAATCCTTCCTCTGCTGTAGAGAATGCCAGCTTAATTTTGTGCGTTTGTTTTTGTCTCCTCAACAGGTTTAGTGAAGCGTATGGTGGTGGATGGATAACGAAATTGGACTGGTTCTTCCATTCATTAAATCATATCAAAGATGCATCAGCCTAACATCTTCGGCATCTGTTTTCCTCCTCGGTTGTCCGACTCTCAAATGACTTTCACTGAACATGGTTTTCATGAGCCATGTGTAGTGGATAAAACAAAACGAGTCTCTCAAGACGATAAAACTTTGCATTAGTTTAGTAATGCGTACTATAAAGGCTAATGCCTGTCATACTTAGTTAGTATTTGTATGTTTAATTCAGAAACATCCCCGTTCACTGGTATCCAGTTCTTTCTCATTTTGCGGTGCAGCTAGTTTGTAGTTGCAAAAAAAAAATTTCAAAGACACTTCAGTTTTCCTCTTTACGACATAGTACTGAGTACAGAAAACGATATAGTGTAGAGACTGACAAGCGTGTTCAATTGCAATAGTATGAATTGATAATATGATTGATAGATTGAGACAAAAAAGTCATCGAAAGTTGTAGTTCTTTCGTGTCGGTAGTAATTTGGTGACGAATGGTAGATCTATGGTACGATGTATGTATTTTATTATAGATCAGAAATTATTTTTTAAATCGGCGAAAAACGAATGATAAAAGTAGGGTGTATGAAAGAACTTCGAGATGATGAAATGAGTGTCGAGTCGAGGTACTCTTCATGGTGCGTAAGATAAGACTATGCTATGCTACAAACGCTGCATTGGCCAAGGACTTTCTGTAAGTAGAGCCTGTGCCATGAAGAGTAAATGCAAGGTGATCTTCATGAACGAAGACAACAAATTTGTTGTAAGTGATGCCTTGATGTTTAATGAGTAGCGCTTATATAACCGCGGACGGCGGTCAGTATTCGATTCTGCTGCTGGTCAGCTAAAATACTCTCTCCAATAATTAATGAGGCTACGTTTTAAGGATTTTTCACAATGAAGGTAGCGTTTCTTGTTAGTCGGCTTTCGTTGTATTTATCACACAGTTGGAATCTACAGTATAAATAAATTCCCAGCCTTTCGGTGTACTATGCAATGGCGAAGAAGTTGGCGAATGTCAAAAGTGCAGTTTTTGCTTCAATATAAAATATCAGTTTGATTGGGATACATACATCCTTCAATAAAATCTGTTGTCAGTATTAATTAGTGGGCGTGTAAAGAATAAAATATTGCCTTTAAAACCCATGCCTTTTCTCCAAAAGCAAATAAATAGCGCTAATAAAGTTGCATTTTAAAATATTTGAAATTCATTCAATATATTGCCAGCATTCATTATCATAATTTAGCATCGAAATTTTTTCTGTGGAGGCAGTCCTATGTACTTAACGTAATTGCATATTTAATACTATATTGGCGTTGCATTCCCAAATTTCTGTAAGGGACAGTTTGTCCCTCTTGCTGTTTTGATGCTACGCCTTTGAATAATAAAATGGCAGTTTTATAGACGATTTCCTCTGAAGTTGCTCATACAAAAAGATCCAGGGGAAAGCTTTCGTCTCACAACACCCCGAGCTACCTTTTCCGCACAGGTGTACTGCACAATGCATGCAACAGTTGAGAGCGAATGAACGTGATGTGAATGAAATTAATTTGATAAGTATTAAATTGAATGGTACAGTTTATCTGAACACAATTATTATATTCTTTACTGTCTGTTATATTCAGCATCTACAATTATTATTGTTCAAACGAAGTGACAGCACAAAATTACAAACAAAACTTGCAAAGAACTTTACTATATTATTTATTTATAAATTGGATGCATATGTTTTGCAGTTTTTATGAGATTGACGCATCTTACACTTTTACGTTTGCTTCAATCTCATCTCTACCACAAATAATTATTATCAAGTCTACCACATGCTATGCTCTCGATAGCTGAATCAACCAATAAATAAAAAACTACGCACATTGGCATAATGTTTTCATTATTACAATTATTTAGCTTGTTAGATATTAGGTATGTATACAAGTATTTATCGGTATACCTATATGAGCCCGAACAAGTAAAACGTAAATAATACACTACCCCGCTTCATTATAAATATCTTCAATGTACTCATTTCTTTGTTCGATGATGCTACATTTCTCCTAAAATATATACCTGTTGATGAGCTGCATGATTCGTTTCTTCAGCGTGTGTTAGAAAAATGAAACCCGATTTAAGGCAGGTTTCATCTCCTCCTTTCGTCTGTGTTCTCATCACAGGTGTCATCGCCGGATAAAACCTGCGGTGAAAGTAGCTTGTTCGTCTAGATTCGATTCACATTTTGACGAATAACGATAATGAAAACGGGCACATAATAAAAACCCTCGCCGGACGAAAAATTTATTTGTCACTGGCTTCTCTGAAATCGCACTAGAGCAAAAATTCTTATCTACGCAATATTTCATTTTAAATGGCTATATTTTTAATAGACTTCTACGAAAAATAACTGAGTTTAGATTTATAAGGAATGTTTCTCTTTTGTCTGGGTTTGCAATAGTTGAAAGTATTTTTAAAAGTAAGCATTTTCTCTTCCGTTAGCAAGCATTCCTAATAATGATTTTAGTAATTATTAATACTACCTATATGTCATAAAGTTTTCATCAAGCGTACGGATTTTTGGTATAGTACCCCTTATTTACATACCTAACCTTGTTTCGCAGTTTTTCGTACTATGTTTTACTAAAATCATAATAGTATTATCAATTTTTCGAAACCTGATTAATACCAACTCACAAAAAACATTGTTTTGATTTCTTACCGTTTTAAATTCTCGTTACCGCTACGTTCCTTTTCTTAGGAAGCAATAAAAGCTTATGTTTCACAAATCTCGTTGCAATCTTCCACAAAGCACACTTCCTACTTTAACGCACCATATTTTTATTTTCTCTTGTTGATTAGCGATAACAAACACCAAAGCTTGACCAAACTGCAATTATCTTATTTCCGAAATACTAAGTTGTCTTTCATGCATCAATTAAGTGTCGAGATTTCAGCCAATTTTTACTTACCTTCTCGGTCTCAACAAAGGCAAGCGAGCATTTTACCTCCTAACATGCTTTATTATGCCGTTTTAGTGGGAAAGTGCTTGATTTTTATTCTTACCTGAACCTTAGATTGTCTTTAATCTGTAAATTACACTCTCATGTACAAGATAGTACCTTATTTATCTCCCGAAACTGCGAAATTTATGCTTTGCATACAACATCAAGTAGTCTATAGTACGAACTCCTAAATTGGCATTGCATAAAACTTTTCCAGACTAGAGCGTAAATATACATATGTATCGATGGGATAATAGAGAGTATTATTAATACCCATCCGCAATAAAATACTCCTGTACAATTTACTATTTCAAGTAAGCATACTATATTCATATGCATTTGATAGATTGCCTCTTTTCAATTCCCACCTGCGGATGTGTTGCCGGTTACCCAATGTAGAGTTCCATTGTTCTTGGATTGCACATTTTCTACATTCTACCATGATTTTTACTTGAGACATCAATATTTCCACATAAAAACAAAAACCCAAACAAGCGGTCGTTTTCCTCGTATCCTCGTTTCATGCCGCCTCATTTCCAAGAGAAAAAAATCCATGTTGCACCCCACAGTCATATCGCCATTCAGATTGAAAACTGAAAGCGATTCCATTTTTACTTCTCTTGTTAAATCTCTCTGTGTCTGGATGAAGTGGAGGTGGAGATCCAATACTATATGCGATGCACGAAATGGGGTTGCTGTTGCTCGTTTTTGTCTCGCTTGATCCTTCATTAAACCTACTTACATCCTACTTACATACTTTCTTTTTTCTGTGGTCTGGTCCTTCTCTTGCATTCATATCGCGATAGTTTTAGTCCTTCAACTTGGCCTTAGTAATAGAATAGCAAATATATCATTTCACAGCAATGTAGAACGCGAAGCACCTTAATGTATATATTATCTCCATCAATCCTAGGTAGAACATGACAATTTATTTTTGGCATGTTTTACTATTATTAAACTCTTTGTGAATATACATTTAAAACAGAAAATCAATAAAAGCTGCTGCAGTTTTATTTCGGACGTCATTCACAATTCTTGTTTTTGCCTCCTCGTAACTTTTGTCGTTAGCTGAAAGTTGTCGCAGAAGTGTAAAATAATGATTCCTTATCCAAGTAAAAATAGCTTACCTTTAGCTTTACTGTTACTTGCAACGTTTGTAAACTTTGGCTTGCCTTCGCAAGAAATACGCGGAAAGCGGGGAGAAGGAGGGAAATGGAACTGTAAAAATATGGTGGCCTAGTCTCACGGGTATCCACAATAAAGTTATGCGAAGCTTTCCTTAAGTAAACAAAATTTACTGGTTTTCATTTGGCAAATTTCCATTGGACTAGTCCAGTTAGTACGAAGTTCTCGAGCAATCATGAGTCATATATCCAATCAAATGTTTCAGCACACACCGGATATACAGTATATGTATCATATACTTCGAGATTTTTAAATGAATTAACTACGGAAAGTACGAAGGAATTCTTTGGCATTTTGTTGACTATACGGCTAGTATATACAAAAACTACCATCTCCTTTCGGAATTTTTGTAGTTTTCGGAGTTCATTTGCATATTTGCACTCACATTATAATTTGGCAATAGTGACTGGACTTTGTCAGACCTTTCATAACTTTGATGCTAATTTAGTCATCATAAAATCCCAAAGAATCCGGATGATCCACGATATCTAGATCGAATGTAAAATCGTCGGGGTCATCAGTAGCACCTTGGAGAAGACAGTCTTTGCTCACTGGACTTTCACTTCGTTCCACTGGAGTTCCATCCGCATTCTTATCTTCGTGAACAACCATGCCAGTGAGTGCTAGAATATAGTTCTTGGCCAGAGTGAGTGTTTCAAGTTTAGACAGGCGACGTCCTTTGTTTGCCACGTGTGGAATAGGTATCACTTCCCGTAATGCCTGCAAATTACAACAAATTTAGCTGTTTTACGAGAAGTATGATTATAACGAAGACAGGGAAATCCATTGGAAGATAGAAAACACGTTATTGTTTCCGAGTAAAAGCTCATAAATCGTACTTCAATATTAACAAGGCGGGGGGATATGTGAGCATAACGCATCCGTTTTATTATCTTGATCCAATGACAGCTCACAAATCCTTTTCATCTCCACCGAAGATATGAAAAGCGTGGGTTTTACGTAACCCCAAAATAAAATCCAGCAAAATATATATACGTGGTCTTTTCCTTATGAAACCATGTTTCCGGACATAGACATACAATCATACAGCAATCGAGGACAAGCAAGAATGATACACTTTTTAATGAGTCTTCATCTAAGTTTCATCACCGCTTCCCACTATTATTACTTCGAGCATAGATACTTGATTCAGTGATAATCACATCATCGTCATCAATTTCACTGCCACAGAACACCAATAATAATAAATAATTACAGGTTCAAACCAAGCTTTAATTGTCAGCATCTGAACAAATAAATTTATAACATAAATTCAACAAGTCACAGGTGAAAAACCAGTGTGATAATGATAATAATTAGTTAACTCCGTCAGATATTAGTCATTTTGTTCATTACTGATTTCATGCTATCATTCGGGTTGGGCAACAGATGCAACAAAACTGTAAGTCATTTATTAGTACAAGTTTGTTTTTAAACTAACCAGATATATTTTACTAGTCTAGTTCCACATTCAAAGCAAACCAAATATGATACTTTTGACCTCAGAAACTATCCTGAATTTCGGACTTTTTCCATTCGAACTGGGGGGATTTTCTAATAGAAAAAAGCTACTAGCATAACATGAGACAAATGAGCGCGCTGATAAAAATACAGTGAAAAGAAGTGATAAGCTCATCCTACTGATTCTGCTCGCTCACAGATTTGTAAACATTTTCTCGGTATGTACTTTCCTTTTCATCATCAGTTTCCAATCCCAACTATAGCTAATTTTTTTTGGAAATATATCCAGCAGAACCAACATGATTATTTTTCTGAGAAAAGAATGAAAGAATCAACGAAAAACGAAACGCTTTTATAAGCACACTACTTACTACTTCACATACTACATATTCACAAATTTATCTTATATTGCTTTGATTAGACATCGACATCATCCCGTATTATATCTTTTTTTGTTGAGACTGTTGATAAAGTGTGTATGCTTTTCATTTGTCGCTCATTTAATATTAACAGTCGTCTACACCACGGTAGGTAGAACGCATAACGACATTTTTGCTTTTAGATCCATTAAATTCAATGCGTTTATTCATAAGATGTTAGATGGATTGGCTATACTTTAACTGAAACATGTTTTGTATGCCGGAGCAATCCTTATCGTAGATTTATTTAAATGTATTAGACTTTGCCTACACACCTATTAGATAGTTTTTCTTGCTTGTCTTCATGTTTTTACTTGCTTTTTAAAAGAATTACTGGGAAAGATCCTTAAATCCAGAAAAAAACAACTTCTGTAGCGATGTAGGTATAGGTAATGTATGTATGTACTAGCATGCAGAATTAAAACGAACTCCTGGCAAGACATTATCTGTCTGTCAACTCAAGTCAACTGATTTACTAATGCATTCTATAGAAAGCAAGAGAAAATCTGTTGATTACAATGAACTTGCTATATTAGAATGTACACTGTTCTTATTAAGCAATACATCCAAAGTGTTCCGCTTAAGAAATGATTTCGAAAGGTGCAGGTACTTTCGCTGCCTATGTTATGTGCCTCCTTCAAACTTTACTATTCTATTTTTGTTACTTGCAATTTAAACTATGAAAGTGTTTATAAGATTTTCTAGTGATGTAGGGTGTAGAGATGAAAGTTAAGACCAAGAAAACGTCCACAGAATTCGGTATACATTATTTTTATATGCATTGCGTAATTGAAATTATCTTGTAGAATCAAAAATATATCGAAGCCCTTTAAATGGTATTATGCGGGCATTGCATTATATTTTTATTTGACATCTTACATCACCTTTTCATTAGACCTATGTCTTCCTTTCTGTCAGTTCTTCCGAAAGAGTCTACAACAAACAAATTAAAATCCTCGGATCTTGCAACTCCGTAAATTGTGACTCTGATCTTAATGCCAATTAAATATTTGAAATGTGCTCTGTATGCACTCGTGTATAAGGAACAGTAATTTACAAAGTAAGTATTTATGCAGCCCGAGCTTCAGGAAGTTTAATTAATTATGAAACGTCATGTCATACATCCGAAGAAAATACTGGGGTTACGCACCACTTTGACGTAAGAAAACGCAAAAAATGTTGACGAATGTAGGCAGTATACAATGTTCCATTTGCCTTGCTTTGGAATGATTGAAACAGAAATGAATTAAATTACTTGGAACATTTCCTAAGCTTGCGTCATTTCCAATATAATTCATTTTCGGTATGTGTATTCCAGCTAAAATGAGCAGGATGTTGACTGGGGCGAATCGGTACTTTCAATCTTAGGAAGATATTAAATTAAGTATGGATACCACAACTAATTTGCAGTATAATGCATATTATTGAATTCCTTTACCTGAAATGCTTGATTGAGTGAGTGCATTCTGAGTCGCTCCCTTTCATTGCTCTCAAGTCTTCTGAGTGTCTTCTCGCGAGCACTCAAAATGAGTTTACGTCGCCCCACAGGATTCTTCTTTTTCACTGGAGCGTCCCCGCCACCTGCACCAGCTTCCTTCGTCTGTCCTGTGGAAGGGTTGTTTCCATTGCTTGTGGTGGTGGTTGTCGTCGGGGAGGTAGCACTGATGCTGTTGCTATTCGCAGTGTTCGCGTTATTGTTGTTCATCTCGTGTTCGACTACCTTCATATGTCCACCCGTGGATGAGTCTGCCATACTGGAATCAATACAGTTTGTCTCTCCAGCACTTCCTCCATTCACCCTCATCATGGACGAAGGATCATGAGCAACACTTGCATTATCAGGAATTAAAGAAGACGCAATTCCACCGTTGTAAGAACTGACGCTGCTACTTAAACTGCTACTGGAGGCTACGCTTTGTGGACTATGCAGCTGGAGATCAGGAGGCTGGGGAATTATCGCATTTGTTGTGCTCCCAATACTCGACAAGCATTGTAGGTGAACTGGACTATGTGCTTGTGGGTGAGGAGGTAGATGAGAAGGTGGTTGATGCTGTCTTTGATGGCAAATTCCAAGAGGGTGAAGCGTTGTTGTCATTGTAGTGAGACTTTGTGGCGACAGCCCTGCTGTGCTCGGACTGATCCCAATAAGCCCCAGGTGAGCGTTCCCATCAGGTTGGTCATCTATGCTGTTGTTCGTTAGCACTGTCGTAATGGAGGACGCGGTGGATGAAGAGTCACTCAAGTAAAAGTCACTTGACTCCTCCAACATCTTCACGTCAAGGACCAACATTTGGAAAAAGGATGATATATCTTTCTTTTATCGCAGTCTTCGTGAGACTGCGACAAAATAGTGAAAGGAACGTCTAAAGAGAAGAAAAATGTGTTTGGTCGGCTGACGAAAAATGCCTTCCACGACGCTCTGACGTCTATCGAGGAGGGTAGATGTGTAGAACCAATTCCACAATTAAATTATGTTGCTATGTATCTGTACTGGAAAAAGAAATAAAGGTACGAGTTATTATAGTCTTTCCCCTTGTATACACTTACATATGCCTTTCTAAGATTTAGAGTCGGCATCATCAAGTGAAAGTGGAAAAAGTCTTCCATTGGGGTTAATTCAAGGTAGGCAAATGAAATTATAACCTTCATATAAAACAGGATCTTATATAAATAAACACACTCCGTCAGTTTTCTTTTCGAATGATTTTACCCAGGAACTCTACTTTCTTGGAAGATACTCAACCTGACATCTACTTCTTTCCTGTTTCGCTTCGTTTACCAAAGACTTTTTAAATTCGACTTTAAACAAGAATTTTCATGCGTTTTTCGCATTTTGTGACTTGAAAAAAATCCAAAGTACATTCAATTTTGCGAAAAGAGAAGTACATTCAACGGCATGCATGCAAGTCAAAGTAAGGAAGTGGGAGGATGATCTAGATTAATAAGGCACGTTTTCCATCATTCCACGTAAAGAGTATATGCACGAATAGGAAAGTCTTTCTTCCAAAGGGTAGAGGTACATACATTAAATGCACGGCTCGCATCACTAACTTTCTGTTTTGGCTCTTGGCTTTCCAAGTTTATTGTATGCATTCATTTTGCTCATCTCCCTACTGTCGCTATCTTTCTCTCCCCTCTATATGCATTTTCGGATGACAGTGTTGGTGATGGTTTAGTGGTGAAGCGGGTCAAGTTTCAACATCAAATTACGTTCAGTCTCCCATTCATTTTGAATATATAACAGGAAAGCAACCTTTCCTCTCATTTAAAACAAAGTGGGAATAAGCCGGATATAGACTTTTTTTCTCGTTTCCAATACCTTCCGTTTTCATTTTTTTAAAAGAGACATTTCTATTTTACATGGGTTTGAAATCTGATGGTTTTTTACTTCCAAGAAGTAGTTTCCCCTGAAAGAAGATTAGCTGAACTGAGTGGGTTGGAAAAAATCGTTTTTTTTTTGAAAATCTTTCTTAGAGAAAAACTTTTTTGTACATTTCCTTGGATATTCACTTCATCATCACCATCAGAGAGCAGCGTGATCATTAAATCATTTCCCTGTTGAGATACAACTGCCGATCCTGGATTTTTTCTCACTACTGCCAACTTGCACATTCAGTGGTATCTCTGCTTCCTTAGGCATGTACATCATAGGTAATATAGGTACATTAACATTTCGCCAGTTTTGTTTGCTTTAAAATTCCCCCTACTAATGAACCCTTCCGTGATAACTTCGTTTCGGCCTGCGGGGAGACTTGCTCTTTTCCTAATGGGGAAAGAAAGGACGAGGTGTCTAATGCCGGAATGCATACAGGATGGTGACGGAGAGCTAGAGTTTCTTCACGTATTACTATAGAAGTTATCCTTGTCAACACATTTTCATTCTCAAATAAAAAGTTTTCTTTTCCTTACTTGTTCTCCGACCAACATTACAAACCATACAATTTACAATATTTAATGGGCAATATGAAACATCCAATCACATACAGGCATAATAAAAAAACGTACGTTACTACATACTACATGATTTTCTGGTATATATTATCGTCGACTATAACCAGGCATGACTAAACGAGGGTCATACTTGGAACGAAACGTGGAAAATTTGAGATGAACGATTTCTAAAGAAAAAGTTCAATAGGTCGCTGCACTGCACTGCTCTGAAAAAACTGGAATCTGTGAAAATGTTTGAATGTAAGTCGTCAACAATGCAGTACAGAGATTTCCTCTTTTATTATTCAATATTTCGTGTAAACAGTGAACTTTTTCGGGAAATAGGCATTGAGTCATTGGATCATTCATTTTTAATGACGTAGAATGGTATATGCTTCTGTACCATACTACATGTTCACAATGCGAGAATGAGCAGGTTTTTTCGTGGATATTCCTTTGAATACACTTTGTCATTTAAAAAACCTACATGCGGCAACTTCGTGAGAATCAGAGTTGATTAAAGGGACTAAATATGACTATGCCAAAGACAGAGTTAAGAGTTTAAACAGTGGAAC
>JAHZNI010004104.1:0-17686 GCA_027744415.1 Seira ritae | reverse complement strand
TTTTATCGCATCAAAAAAATTTTATTCTTATGCGGTTGCAATTCTTCTGTCCGTATGCACAACATCTTATGATGACATTAGATACTGAAATTCGATGCACCGACAGTCGATATGGGTTGGCGGAGATGTCTCTTCCCGCAGAATCTGATGCGATAAGAGACACTTGGCTATATGTAGATGTTCATCATAATCTCTGGACTTCTTTTTATAAACAATGCGCAGAAGGAAATGCATTTCTGAAACTTTTTTGTGCAGGAAACCGCTCGATATTGTGTAGCCTGCGAAGGCTAGGGCTATAGCAAACATCTCCGCCAACCCATATAAACCCGTAATGAGACATCGATTCGGGCGAAGTTTATTGGTTTTTCAGTCTAATTCATGAATTAGGGACGGAGCCATTGAAGTTTCAACGACAAACTCAGTCTAGTAGCAACAAATTTACGCAAAAAAAATTTACAGGTCTTTATCTGAGTATGAGACTAACTAAACTGAAATCTGACCGCCCCACCCGACCGTTGACATATCAGCGAGAAAATTTGAAAAATAACATGATTTGTGGTTCCGTTACAATAGATATTTAGAACGGTGGCTAGTATCACATCACTGCTCCGCCAAATATTTTGTCTTCGCCAGCAAAAAAATTTTTCCTATTAAAGGATTGAAAAGTGCAAAATTCAGAATTTTTGTAATAGTGATCTAGGCCAGTGATTTCACCATATCAAATTTTGGATTCAAACTTTGCTTCTCTTCAAGTTGCTGCTGCATGTTTTGTACGGCGTGTTTGGTAAAGTTAATAATTCATAAAATAGCAGTGATGAAGGGAAAAAGAATGAGGCGAAAAATAGGGAAGAAATAGAGAATTCAGCTATAAAAGGAAAAAAAGTGGGGGAAATGTGTAGAAAATACACGAAGAGAAAAATGATAGGATCGAGCAGAACACTTTAGTAACGACGGCATTCGCCAAACGAACTCCCTCCTTTTGTTGAATGCAAAAGTATAAAAAGTAGAACTAACTGACTGACTACAACTTCTACTAACTGAGCTAGCGAGAAGGAGAGGATCAATATGTATGGGTTATTTAGACAGTTAAGTCTGGTGAACTGACTACCGACTGACTACTATATGCGTATGAACAGAAATTTTCTCCTACTTTTCTCCCTTCTGGATATACATAATTTTTCTCTCCTTCTTCTTCTTCTCAGCACACGGAATAGCAGAAGAAGGAGAAGTAGAAAGTTGTGTATTATTTCGATGAATGTGTAAAGAATAAACGGAAAACGTGCTTGAGAATTTTTTTCGTTCATAAAAGAAATATACACATATTTAGGTAGAATTGGTATTGGTATTAGTATTGCTATTTTGCTTGGTAGAAGTGACTAGCACTTTTCTTTCGTCTTATTTTATGCATATTACGCCAGCAGCCATAGCCATGCCCTGCCATCATGTATCGGCTTTTTGTTGGCCTTTTTTTCGCGTGATGTGCCGCGATGGCAACACACATTAAGTAAAATATACACATACGAGGGAGACTACTCTTAAAATTTGTTTGATGGACTCATGGGGAGTTAAAATGAAAAGGGCGAAAACGAATTAGGAATTTGGAACACTTTAAAGAGGATGAGGAAGAAATTTAAAAAGGACAAGTCAAGAAAAAATTTTTTTGCGAAGATGATAATGTATGCCAAAATACATAATGACATGGAAACAATGGGAGAAGATGTGTTGAAATGTTGCCAAAAAGTTTCTCCTCTTTAAAGAAGATATTATGGCTGAGTGGAGAGAAGAAATAAGGGACAAGGGAAAAAAGTAAGATAACATGTTTGTAAACAAAAAATTATATTGCAAAGGAGTCGGAGGAGGAGGAGGGCATGGGTATAGCCAGCAACTGCAATGAAACGAAAAAATGGCCTTATGGCCTATAGATCTAAAAGGAAGATAAGATAATACGCCTCCATCCATGTTTATTATTTTTTTGCCTTGTTCAACATTCAAGGCTTGCCAAGAAAAAATGTGAAGACAAGGAAAAGAAAAATTCTTTTGAAAATAAATCTAGTGCAGTAGTAAGATGGATCACGCGGAATGCAGAAATTTTTCGAAGACAGATTTAACTCAATTTGAATTTGGAAACATACATAGACAAATACATACTTTATTTGCAAGACGATAAAATCGTATCTGAGGCAAAAATCAAGTATTTCCTAAAAAAAATCGCGGAGAGTTAATTAACAATTATAAATTCTGAAATTTCCATCAGAATTTAACGGCAAAGGAAACATCTAAACTCAAGTTTGACATTTCCAAACCTGAATAGGCACGTCTCACTTCAGTTTCTCAATTTTGAAAATTTTAACGGTTGAACGAATTAACCGATTTCACTCATTTACGATCTAAACCTAAGTATTTGTCTAGAGAATCAATTGCAAGAGCTAAAGAAACAGCGGCAGCGTTTTAAAGTTCGATTTTGTTTGGAAGGTATCGCTTGGACGGTGGTACGGACTACGGAGCACACCACTAATATCACAAAAATATAAGCATCTACGCCATACAGCTGCGTGATCCTAATTTAAGGAGAAAATGTGTGTACATTATGGAATCCATTTTTACGTCGAAGGAGTAAATTCTTTTTGAAAATTTTCGAGAAATACTACATACATCCCTTCCATACTTTGTAGCTTTGTGCACACGAGCACACGCTTTAAAATTCCTCTCATGAATTTTACAATTCTCTTCTACTCTAGATCTGGAAATCACACGTAATGCATTATGTAACTGACAGTGAGTGATGTGATGCTGCTGCTATGTCATGTCGAGCGAATGAAAACCAAACCACGACCGACGTTTTATTTCAGTTTTTGCTCCTTGATTTGGATCATGCTTCAAACTGTCTATTTGCTCAAGTCATTATGGAAGAAGATGGGTTTCTCTAGTTTTCAAAATGACGCTGGCGGTTCATACATGTATTTCTCCTTCATTCTTGGAACTTTGGAAATGGAAAAGGAGAAAGTTTAGACGAGGGTCGGACATTTGACAACGCCAAGAGAGAAATAAAAAAATATTGGACAGATTTTTTCCAAGTGGTTTCCCTCAAGGCCCTTCTGAAAAATTCTTTTGCTTTTGTGGTTGGTTTTTCCTGGAAAAAAGGGAATACACATCACATAAGTACATCAGGGTAGACTAGGGCCAGTACAAGGAAAAACGACTCGACTCCCTTTTTCCCATGAAAAAAGCTTTGCATGTGAAATCAATGTTGAAGAAAGAAGAGATGTAATTTTCCGAGTATGTACTCTCCCTCCATCAGTCAAGACTCAAGAGAGGGAAGGGCTCTTCTAGAATGTTTTTTATTTGCGGGGGAAAAATTTTAATAAAATTTGAAGAGAAGCAATCTTTTTCCCATCTTTGTGAAGGAGAAAGTAAACTTTAACTTTTAGAGGGATATTAAAGCATAGAATATATGTACTTTATGTTTTTTTATTTTCTGCAGAGTCTGTATTGGGCCCTATAGACATGAACAGCCTGACAAATGACACATGGTCATCTTACCTAACGCTTCAACAAGATCGATTACAAAACCAAGATATTATCCCTAAACTTCCAAGCACATGTTGTATTTTCAGCATGACTCCTTTCTCAAGCTCGAGTACAGCGGAAACCCCAACTGCAGCGAGTGGCGGTGGTGGTAATGCGGGCTGGAGCGACCGTGGAGGTGGAGGAGGAAGTAGTAGTAGTAATAGTATGGAGGTAGGAGCAGGTAGGAACCGAAATAACCTCCTCCAAAAATCTTTTTCCCGGTTAGGTTTGGGTTGGCATGGGAAGGGGGATGAGCGGTGGAATGACCCAGTGAACCGGAAGCAGCAACCACCACTCTTGGGATTCTACCACGAAGAGCCGCAGCAACTCAAGGGGATGTACTACGCGGGCAATATAAATAAAGATCCTCCAGAAGAGTCTCAAATTTATAACCAACTTAGTAAATCAAACGACTTAAATGACTCGATTGAAAAGAGTAGCAGCAGCAGCGGTGGAAGTAGCAGTAGTAATTATAATTCTAGCAGTAGCAGTACTAGTTCCTTTTTATCAAGCAAACTTATCGTGAGCGATTTAAGGCATCAGCCGCCACCCGCGCCGCAGCCGCCCCTCCTCGTGACTGATCAGTATCCGTTGCTTGGCGTCCCCATGGGTTATTATGGGACTGCGGTTGGAGGTGGTGGATCCCTTCCCCAAAATCAAGTCCCTCCCCCCTACGGCGGAAGTAACGCCCACAATAGAAGGAAACTCTCGCACGCTAAGAAACTAGATGAGTATGGATATATCGAGAGGAACAACCGCTACAATCAGTATGGCGGTTTGATCAAGTTAACCACGACGAATAGTCCTCCACCCCCGAAACCTTCCCCGGCTACTATTGGCGTATGTGTGCTTCCCAAACATATAATTCAGAAGTCAGCTTCCTCAATGTCATCCTTACAGATTGAGCCCAGTGGCAGCAGTAGCCCTGAGGACAGTTCAGAGAGTAGCAGCAGCAGTAGCAGTACAAGCACTACTCCAAGCACCTTCACTCCAGCAAGTTCTACTCCAACTCCATCAACAACCTGGGAGTCAATGTCAAGCACAAAATCTTCCACGACCTCTTCCTCCTCCTCCTCCTCCCCCTCCTCTGAAGCAGGACCGTCCTCATATACTTCTACTACGTCAGTACCTTATCAATCGTCCACCAAACGCCCTCCTCTTTCTTATCCCTTTAAAGTAACCATGGATCAACATGGCGAAGGCTGCGGAGACAAGATCCTGGAATGGGTCGAGCACTCAGCAGACGTCCTCTTCGTCATCGGTTTCTGTATCATTGTATTCCTCAAAGGCTGCTTTATAGCCATACTCAGATATGAAATTAAGGAAATGATTGAGAAAATCAAGTTGCTGAACGGGGAGGAGGGCGCTTCGCAAGCGATGAATGAGCTCATTGGCATGACTTCCACGTATGAAGCCTCGAATAATGATGATGGCGCCGCAGAGAGGGAGGGGCTCATGTCCGATGCACATAACAATAATCAAGACACTTCCTACTCAAATCAAGAAACCATTCCCGGCGGAAATACCAATGGTTCGGGGAACGGGCTCACTGTCTCATCCAACACGATAAGGAATTGCGAAGAGGAGGAAATCCACGGGAGGAAAGATAGCACGAGGGCAAATCACAAACCCATAACAACAGGATCTGGATCAGGTTCGGGTTCCAGACAACTTGGAAATCACATTGGATGCTATAATACAACTACAACAATGAGCAGGGATACAAAGCCCGAGATCGAGGATGACTTTGATAGTGGGAGTGCCCTTCTCGGAGGAGATAGCAAGCATCCCTTTGGAGAATCCCCTCCTCTGATTGATATTAATAAGCACTCGCCCCACCTATTTCAGAGGGATGGGGGAGTGAGAGAAAGCAGTGGTGGTGTTCTAGTGGCTTCTGGAGGGGGATTCCCCAAGAACGGGAATAACAATAATAGTTCGAATCTTAGTTCTTCAAATCGCACAAGTAATATTGACGATGTGAGGATGACAATCTCATCCCCCATTTTACTTCATCCCAACAATGCGAACAAGGCCAGTACGTCGAGTCATTAGCAAATGGGGCAAGTAGGACTCCCGCCCGAGCCTGTCGTGTTGGAGCTCCTACTTTAAAAAACTATGTACATTACATGAGGAATGCGGCTAAAGTTTGGAGTCAATTCCTGGAGAAGTAGCAGAAAGAAGACAGAAATATATAAATGTGATGATGGTACTACAGGCATTTCCGTTTTTTTCTATCCGTCGATGTTCGATGCATTCTTTTTTAAATGAAATTATTTGTGTGTGCAACATACATACAAGCAGAGGAGAAAGGAAGACACTTTCACTGAGATGCGATGACTGAGATGACTTTAATGAAGCCCGTACACAAATAGAGAAGTCCCTCTCTAGCGTAAGCTTGTCATCATCACTTTACCTCGCTTTTACGTTTTACCAATGAAATGAAATCCGCATGTGAAAGTGATTAGATAAGCACTACATACCTACCTATCAACCTATGAGACAATGTGAAACTCGATCTCAATTTCAAAGACAAAAAAAAACCTATCATGAACGGCTCCAATCTCAAATGAACCAAAGAGAAAGTCAATTCCAACTCAAATCTGATTTTCCCCAAACCCAACTCCACTGATTTTCCTCCGTTTATCTTTGTACCTCCTTTAAAATGAGCAAAGATAATGACTTATTTTTCTTGGAAGAAATAAATATTTGTTATCAGATACGGCATTGCACACAATCGAAGCAAGCAAGTTGTAATTCTTCTACCAAAAATCTACATCTATCTTCCTACATTTTATGCAAAAAAATTATGCATTGCTTTTTCGCAAATTAAAAAGCAATTTCAAGTATAAATTAAAAAATTGTGAGCTGAGCTGCTTGTGAAAATCAAACAAAATAACTGACAACGAACAAAAATATGTAAAACTGCACCAATAGAACAATGTCAGAGCTACAGAGCTATATTTATCCTTCATAGCTTTTTTCAAACAACTAAATAGTATTTTTTAGACTACGTAAGAAAAAACTCTAGTGCAAAAACTATATATATTATGTACATAATTGCAAAACAATTCAACGTTGCAAAATATATTTGCAATGCAAAAATAAAAGCTTATAAACCTATTTGAATAAATATTTTCTCCGCCAGTCGAACTTTTTTTGTTAAAAGTAAATAAATGAAATATACATGAATCGATAATAATAAAGTCAATTAAAAAAATTGTTTTTAGACTACATAATTGCATAAGAAACTATTTGTAATAAAAAAACATTTTTTGCGAGAAAACAATTTGTCCATTTTGCAAAAGAAGAGCTGAAAATTTTTTTAGGATGAAAAGAACAAGCAAATTTTATAGGGAAAAGGAAGAAAATCATCATCATCCACTCGTTGCGTTCCACACAAAAGAAAAGTTTTTAAGAGGGAAAAAGTTTTTTCGCTAAAATTTTTTTGTCTACGGAAATTTTTTTTACATGTGAGCACAAAAATAAATAGTATGAAACATGACATGGAACAAGGAAAGAACAAGCCTGGCTAGACTAAAATATGTGTATTCATTTTTTCTCTCGTGTATTTTTTTTGATCGATCGGGCGCGGAGCGGAGGCTAAAAGAATCCGAATATATCTTCTTTAGATGAAACTATAGATGATTGTGAGTAATGAATCAAGAGAGGAGGATTAAATAATGATCAATGATGGTGATCGTGATGCTGTAAGCTGAGCTGATATTGATATTCTGGAATGATTTGATCAATAAAACAATATGACTCCAGTAGTTAATCTCTCCCCGTCCTGGAACAAAAATATCTATCACGAAAAAATTATGAATTAGGGTGTAAGGTGAATATTATAGCGCAATATAATATTATTAATTATATGATCATACCATGTTATGTTGCTATTATTATCTAATGTTGTTGTTTCGCGTGTTTGTTTTTTTGAAGCCAATTACGAAAGTGCAGGAATATAGATTATTACTATGAAAAAGAATAGGAAATTAATGTTAAAAAATGTTATTAGGATATAATTATATGATGAACACGAAAAAAATTGTTTTTTGTAACTTTATGGCTGTAGCCTGTAGCGTATGATATGATATGATGATTAATGATTATTTATAATGATGATAAATATTGATGAGTTGTAAAGGAAATATTTGGAGGAAAAATGTAATAGAAGAACTGAAAAAAATTAATAAAAATGGACCAAGTTGCGGAAAAAATTGGATGTTTTTTGCATGTGCAGAGCAGATGAAATGAATTAATGTGGATTTAGAATGGTTTCGGATTTCAAGCGAGAGAAGAAGTGGGAACACAGGAAAATTTGAGATGGATACATATACCGATACTGAGTCTCTGATTTCAAAAATTAATGAACGCGATGAGATGATGAGAATGAAGGAGGAAAGAGAAGTGCGAAGTGGCGCTCGGGTGGGCTAATAATTTATATGCGATAATTGGATACATTTTTGCCAGAGTTTCCGGGAAAGTGTGAAATCTGAAGAGCTCAATAAAAAATGCTATACTGCCCTTACCACAATCTCGGGTTCCTGAACTGCTATGATGATGTCCATGGATGTTCCGCCAACGACGATCTGAGGAAGAAAAATGATGACGAAATAGGAGAATTTTTTTCTTAAGTTTATTGGGTAATTTTTGCTGACAAGAAAAAAAGATCTCAAATTGAAGTACAGCAAAAATATATTTTATTTCTATTTACTTGGCTTAATAATTAAAGTGAAGCACAGGAAAAGTTTTTGTGGTGGTGGTGGTGGTATCAGTTTATAGCGGATGAAGAGATAAGAAAAGTGCCAAGAACAAGTCAGAGAGAAAGATTCAATAAATAAAGGGCATTAATGGTTTCTCACGTCTCCATTACCGGTTTATTATGTCGTTCCGCCTGACTTTTGTTTTGTGACCCTGTAACGGTTCCGGTTGGCGTTGGTTGTTTCGCGGGAAACCTGCTGTAGCCAGTACATGACTTGGACTGATCTCTCCGGAGTCGGGACAGATTGTGGGCAATTTGGCTCGCAGATCGTACATTATTCTCAATTAAAAGTTTATTGGCAATGAGCGACAATCCAGAAGTTAATCGATTCACTTCACCGAGGAGGAATGGTGTGATCTCCTTTCCCTCGATTTTATTCTCCGCAGCTAGTTCCAGAGCTTTATTGATGGCATCATCTATCCTCTCTCCAACCTGACTTCCTTCTTCCTGTACAAATAAAAATTTCATTGTAGGGATTCAGGGGAAAAATATATACCTACATGTCTTCCTTCTCCCTCCTTTTGGTTTAGTTAAAATTGAGTAAAAAAGTAATTTGCTAGGTCGTACCTCAGGGATTGGAACTGCAATCAACACTCCGGACTGAAGCTCCAGCTGGAAGGAAGAATGGAGGAGATGAGCAGCTTCCAATTCACTGCGAACATTATACGGGGCTGTAAATGGACTGTGTGCGGTGAAAAACGAGGGGAATTTGGTAGTGCTGATTTGTTTCGCAACCGAACTACCACTTTCCTTCCTCCTTTGGCTCTCCTCTTCTATCCCTTCCTCTCCTCTTCTGATGCTTCCAGAGTCTGGAGTTCAGGAAGGGAAATAAAACTCACTTAAGTTGTGTAATTGTCTGGGTTGATTCCAGAACGAAAATAAGGAGAGCTCTAGTCCTAGTTTAGTAAGTAATTTGTTAAAAAAAGAAATCGCGAATTGCTCTCTTGTAATCTTCTTGAGAACGTAAAAATGACTTTTATTTTATCTTATTTGAATTTTTATGGAGGCCATTTTCGACGTTTTAATCTTGATTTATGGTTTGGGAGACCTTCATGGAAATTATAGGGGAACATGACTACTTTACTAGATCCGATCCGTCCATAAATTTTTTTCCTCCGAGCTATTTCTATTTCGTTCCATTTCATTTTCATGGCTTCATTACCTTTTTCAAGCACGGCCACACAAATGCCCTCAGTTTCCTAAAAGTAATTATGTAATGTTGACATTGGGTAATCCACAGAAAAAGAATTGTCCTCGGAATCGTTGAATAAGAGGGAATCGTAAATTCCTGCATACCATGCGACAAGAAAAACTCCCCGAATTTATGCATTCTTTCCCCCGCTGAAACCGAAATGGCAAACATTTATTTTTTATTTTGCAAAAAATATCTAAACCTGTAGCAAAAATCGGAATCCCTGCTTTCACCGCAGCAATAATAGTCCCTGCCACTGTCGTGCCTCCATTCAGCTTCTATATTGGAATGCAGTTTCAGACTTTTTTCATTTTCATCGATCGGTGCAAAAGTACAAACACAGAGAGAAAACAGGCACAAAGAGAAAGAAGATGAAGGGACTGAATGTGAATATATTATGTTCAATCCAAAAAAGAGATGTATTACGTGAGTCATGACAAAAGGCAGGTCTCTCCTTGAAACCTTCAGTGTAAGATTTTGAGACTCTTGAGATCGAGATGTACTGCCACTACCACTACTACTGCTACTGCTACTAGTTCTTCTTCTGCAGTTCCCAAGCACTTCAATCTCATCTTGAGTAAGACCCACTTTCAGACATCCCCCGAGCACTCCAACTGTTGCTGGAACTACGCCCTGGAATAAAACACAGAAGAAGAAAGTCATTACTTTTTAGAATAGATGAAGACGCAGATGAATCATCCTATCTCTTTATCATGCATGGAGGAGACTGGAGACTTACTAATTCCCGGCAAATCTGTTCCAGTCTCAGAGCCACATTTATATTGACCGGGTAAGGCATTCCGTGTGTAATTATCGCGGACTCGAGCGCTATCACGGGCACATTGTTCCTCAGAGCCTCGCTCACTTCACGAGATACTTTGAATATGCTAGAGTTTTCCTCTAGGGATCGGGCTGTGTGGAGCCTTCGACCACGGGCATGTAAAACTTCAGGATTAAAACCAGGACCAGGGGAGATATTAGCTAAATTAAAGTTGAGAATTGCTGGGATTGATGAGGATATCCTCCTCCTCCCTCCTTGGAATACATATCTCATCATAAAATGTTCAAAAGGAAAAAACTATTGCTGCAAAATTTAATATCCTTCCAAGGATTAGGATTGGAATGGTGAAAAATCAGGAGAAGAAAAAAAGTAATGATTTTTTCCAAAGAAAATTAATTCTCAGTTCAGTTGCCACTTCATGTTTTACAAGTGTCACTTGCCATTCCTATATAACATGCCTTATAGTTAATGAGAGGTCTTAAAATTGTAGCCCAAAGATCCAAATCCAAACATAAACATGGTTTGAGCCAATGAACACGAAGCACATGCTTTGGGGGAATACTATCTTGAATTCATGATTCACTTCATGATCATGTAATAAAGTATAAAGGCTTTATATAACCTCTAGTTTAGTCAAGTTTCTTTTCATGAAAATATAAAGTGAGTCTCTGGTCTGGTCTGGGCTGGCTGAATTGAACTTGTATTCAATTCATCTAAATCCTCCGCCCAGCAGCACATGTACTACAACTCACACAAAGAGATTTCATGCTCATCTCATGTGCTTCATTAAACCAAGTGAATAGGTGAATCATGTACCAAATCTATTCATATTTGAGATTCAATTCAAGTGCAGAGAAGCTCATGAAAAGTTTTCATATAAAAAAATGCCTTGGGCTAGATCTGAATTCATGACTTCCAGCTCAAGACCACTTTTAGCTCAAGTGCCGTAGCCTCAGCTAGATAGGCCTAGGCTTGAAGCTTGGCATACTAATTTTTTTCTGCTGCAAATTTATGTATTTTATATTCACAAGGACCAGGACCAGTTTCTACTTTTCCTTTGAGCAGGTCAGTGATGATGATGATGCTGATGGTTTGAAAAGCTAAAGCCATGTCATTCAATATCCAACAAAACAAAGAATGCAATGTACTCAATAAATTTTTCGAATGTCGAATTGTTTATTGCAAATTTCAAGTAAAAATTTAGTAAAAGACTACACTATACAGTGCTATATGGTTTTCGTGAATTTGTAAATATACATTTTCTGGAATGTTCATCCGAATACAAAAGTAGTAATAGTATCCTTGAACTTGGTTCATAGTTAATTGTAATTACATGGGTTTTGCCCAAAAAATCCTTATCCCGATATGTACGGTCAACTGCTCTATAGCAAAAAAGAAATTATTAAGTAGAAGCTTCCAGAACAAGCACAATGCAAAAATGCTGTTTGTCTTTTTGTTTTCAAGGTAAATGACAATAATGCAAGTACACGCAGGTAAGTGTGCGCTCTCGGAAAAATCAACAATGGGATGGAGATGGATGCAAAAATGCAACAAAAAGCAATTGTTCAAGGTAAAACGTGAAACACTCCTTCACCACATGCAAAAAATGGTCTTGCGAAAAAAGTACCGGTTTAATATCAGCAAGTATATTGTACACAGTAAAAGAAAATTTGCTCACACTCAAGAAGTAACAATAAAAACAATCCGAAAATGATTTTTTGGGATTCACATCATCTCTTTTTTTGTATGTATGTCATTGTTTGAAAAGTTGTTATTTCCCAACAAAAAAATCGAGCCTGATCTGATGATCGGGTAAACCAAGAACAAAAACAGAGCTTATTACCATCTGCAATATTGCATGACCACATTTCAAATGAAGGTAGTAAGTAACTTCGCAAAAAATTGGCTCTTGAAGGCTTTTATTACTTAGAGAATTTTACGTGAAACACGGTACACTTCTCCGTGTGACGTAGGTTATGCTGCTGATATGTATCGAGAAATTTTGCCTGCAAAACAAAATTTCTTTTAAATTGGATTTCTCAATGTGAGAAGGAATCAGATATGAAAGCCTGGAAATTTTTTTGCGATTTGTAATTATATATAATCTGTAATCATGAAAGTTCTTTTGTTTCGCCTGACTCCAATCCCATACCAACTTTTTCATATTTTATCAAATGATCCAAGCTTGGAAACAAAAAACGGAGTGGATTGCTTGCGGATTTGTCCAAGTCCAAGATTTTGGTATGATGTAATGTCTTTTGACTTGTTTCCAACTCGTTTAGTCGTCGTTAATTCCTATTCATTCTAGTCAACTTTTCAGCATAAAATTACATAATTTTCCGATCAACACGACAATTCTCGTTAAACTTGTTTCGCAAATCGAATGGGAAGACCTGACCAATGGTAAACCTACAAACCTCACCTAAAAACTAATTTTTTGTGACGATTGGTATTTGGAATTTACTGGTCCGGTTTAGGTCAACTTTTTTAAGTAACTGTGAAGCCTTTAGACAATGTATAGCAAAAAAAAGTCAAGCCACTAGGCCACCAGCCACTAGCTGCAAATAAAAATGAATACTTAATGTTAATATGGTCATCTTTTTTTCAAAAAAGTCTTAATCTCTCTTCACAGTTTTGCATTTACGATCAAAGATGTGAAGATGGACATGAACTACGGACCATATCCACAACAGCCTTATAGCCATCATAACGCAAGATCAGTAACCAGGAATGAATCCAAATCCCAAAGCCAACCCTAATAATGTTTTTTGCGAAATAATTCAACGAGACGCCCATTCTTTTACATTTAACCCTCGATCGTCGGGTCGGACAGGTAAGTATTATTCTAATTCTGATTGCAAAATCCAAAGTTCAGACCAAACCAGGTAGTGAAAATACGACTGACTACCTCAAACTCAAACAAACATAACAATATAGCGTGAATGTGTAAAAAGTTTTTTTTGCAAAGGTAAATAAGTATTACGCAAGCGCGAACAAGAAGCGAATATAATGCGAATTTTTTTGCTTGCTGGATAGCAAATCTCTGCAGCCTCATCATTATTTTCATGATTCTCATCTCTTCAGAAAAAATACATACATAATTCGTGAATCGAATGGATGAAGTGCACATCATGGATTGCATTGCAAACACTCACACGCTTCTATGTACTACTACTATAGCATAGTTGTAAGGTTGAGACAAAAGATGATCTATGCGATTGAGTAAGTAAGTAGGTAGGGAAAAAAGTAAAGGATAGCAGCTTTTTTGATTCCTTTTGCAGTCATTAAAGTCGTTCTTCGTCATGATGATCATGATAATATCATGGGTATTCTAATTCTCTTCACAAATCCAACCCTCTTTCTCGAAGAAAATATTCGCACATTGTTGAATGCATTGTTGACCGCATAGAATAGAACAGTTCGAAGAAAACATCTTTTTTACAGAGATCTTATTTTTGCCATTAGCATCATCACTACATCAGCACGTCAAAATCTGTAGTTGTTGTAGTTGTAGTTGTAGATTTTTGGAGAGGGTTACCGCATCCCATATCCCCATCAAATCACAAGTCACCAACCATCATTACCGCACCGCACTCCATACATGCAAGTAGTAGTAGTAGCAGTTGACGCAGTTCACAGTTAAACCTCGAAGCAGTATCATTGCCCTTTAAAATATATATTTCTTTTTCATAAATTTGTAATAAGATACTCCGTTGCATTTCAAAATCCCCCCACTTTCCTCCCAAGAGAACGGTAAAAAAGATCTTTTTAAGGGGAAAAATATAATATTTTTTTGCATGGCATGAGCCACCTTTGAAATAAAATGCAAAGGTGGATAAGAGAAAACAGTATTATGAATCCGGTAGAAAAAGGAGTTTCGGAGGAAATAGAAGCTACAATTCAAATCGTGCGATTGTGAAATGGCCTTTCGAGTGAAGCTTGCATTGCCAAGAAAGGGATTTGACACTATCTGAGAGAAGCAAAAAAGGACTAAAGAATTCTTTCTTTTTTTGTGTGGAAAAGTTCCTTTCTAGACTTTGGACCTCTGTGACAGTTTCTGGAGCCGTGAATGAACCTAGTTTTTCCCCTCTTTTGTTTTGTATTTATCTCTCTACTCCTTTCCTCAAGGCGGAAGCTATTTATAAAACTTGAAGAGGTGAACTTTTCAGAGGTCTTACTCCAATTCTGAGACAAGTCCAGCAGAGAAGAAGAAGAAGTCTATGAAAATAAAACACATATAATTTATTGTTCCGGTGTGAAGGGTGTGTATCCTCCGTGAAGTGAAACATGCTGTAAAAGTATTTCATCGGGAAAGAAGAAGTGCCTGACAGAGTAAATCGTCTCCTTGGTCGTACTTAAATCACACTCACTTTCCTCATTCACACATAAAGACTGATTTAGTAGAGAGCCGGTAGAGCTGAAAGGAAATAGCCGTTTATGTACCTTAGCTTTTCATAGGAATCCTTTCTTGTTTTTTTGCAATAATTCATCTATTGTTTCTAAAATAGAGGATATCATTATAGATATATTCCTTTTTTCAAAAGAAAAAATAGGAAAAGTGAGAGTACAAAATAGTACACATTCAAAATGTTGATGCTCCTAATGAAGATACGTGTCTTGCTGGCCGACGCCACTGGCATTGATTTGCCCATTTTCGATGAACTCGCTCAGAAAGGGGGTAAGTTGAAAACTTTTATAGTACATTCTCTTGTATATGATTATTAGGATAATTTTATAGAAATAAAATAATAACCGCAATCCGCAATCTAGAAAATATTTTTTTATTGCATGACTATGACTACTGATGACATGCTTTCTAGTAAAAAATACTACTCCCATTTTGAATTCGAATTGCTTCCGATTTCCGATAATGATTCATATCCTTCCTCCCCGCTCCTCCGTTCGTCATAGCAGCAGGCTTAAATTGAGTGGAAAACGGAATCACAGGCACAAGCACGCGAATACATAATTCCCATGTGTTTCCTGTCATTTTCTTTCTTGACAAGATAAGCCTGCTGAATCACTGTGACTATGTGACCCATGCATACCTACACAGTTACAATGGCCCAAGATCCATCCATCCATCCTAGAAGATTCTAAGGGGCAGCCTAGCATATATTACATAACTGTAAATAGTAAACACAAAACCCCATTATTGCCTTTAACATTGCATATCATTATCTATTCAAAGTGCTCAAGTACAAAGTACAACCCAAATTCTCTCGTTTAAAAAAAATATTTGGGCCAGTCAAGCAGCAAGCAAGCTAGCAAGAGCAAGTGAGCAAGGGCTCTATAAGTCTCTCCATTTTTTTCGTTCAAGGAAACAGGATTTTTTCATACCTATGCACTTGGCAATGCAAAAAATATATATATTATGCATAGGTACATGTGACACTGTCGAAATCTTGAATCTTTAAAAAAACGCACGCATGTTGTGGAGGGAGGGTGTGAAATGATTTTGATTTTTGTATCATTAACTGTCATCATTATATATTGTATCCCTTTTGTCTTTCCCTTTGAGCTATGAAAAATATAAATATATTTTTGTTGATTGTAAAGTTTGAATGAACTATGAACACGATGATGATGATGATGATCAAGAATGAATCAAGAAGCTTCCATTCTCCTATCCTGCTTCCCTTCTGCTCTGCTTCATGATCTTTTCCTAAGGTCACAGTCACAATAGAAATTTTTTTCTTTGGAAGATGATGACTGATTGCAATTTGCAATTGGGATTGGGATGATGATGATGATTCATGATGGTGAGGTGATATGACATGATGCGAAAAAAGACAAAAAAAACGAACGTTTAGAGTTTAGAACTAGTTGGAGGTGGTGATGGCGTTATCATCGTTGTGCTAGTAGGGCTACTAGGAGGGCTAGTGGTGGTGGTTGGTTGGTGAACTACTAGCAATTTTTATAGCACATCGACTTTAGAACAGAACCGGCGCTATTTCGTCAGTCATTATCCTTTTTTTGTTCTTCGTACGTTTTTCATGTTGTAAAGTACTAATTGGTACATTCTAGGGGAAACCGTTCAAATTACTGTTACCTTGACTTTTTCGCATGTGATGTGATCAGATAGATAGATCATTGTGATCATGAAACGAGGAAAAAATTGGCTTTTACTACAAAAAACTATAAAGTACATGGTACTCTGCTTTATTGTCTTGCTCCTTTTTGGGAGAGACAGAGAGAAGCATGGCATGAGCATGACAAAAATATATTTTCGGTGAGGATGTGAGGAAAATGCTATAAGCTGAAGTCGAACAAAATTCAAGGCAATATTCAAAAAAATACAATGGCAATAATAATGGCATTGTCGTCGGGTGCTATGACTTGTCGGGGAAAATCCATGGCCAGATCGGATCTTGTTTGTTTGCTGCTGGTATTTGGTTTAGACGGATGGATGACGACGATGACATGATGACGATGACGCTGGAGAAAGAATATGAAGCTGAAAAGTCCAGAACCAACTTTTTCACATGTTATTGTTTCCCCCACAACAACCAAACCAGATTCTCATTATCCTCCGTGATTTTGACGGACTCTGATCTCAAGTTTCCAGTTTTTTCCAGGAGATATTTATTATGCATATGCTGGTAGTTACGTCACAATATTCGCCACAAAATATGCCGGTTCTGTTATGCTAATAAGCTTTGAGTCTTCGAGATGATTTTAGAGAAAATTTTAACTTACTTTTGATGTGCGGCTCTTCTGGTGTGGCGTGGCATGAAATGAAAATGAGGGGGAAACATGGAAGATAATAATGATATTCATCTCTCGCTCGAGTTTCTTTTCCCTTTCCTGGGCTTGCTGAGTGCAATTATTTTAAGGCATGACAGAAGTTTTACGCTCATGTATTTTCCCACCTAAACATGCATAGATGTAGTACTACTCATTTGACAAAGTATAATAGCGACATTGTTAAGATCCCCTTAATTTCATGGAGGATAGTTCTGTAAAAACAAAAACATGTCGAAATGAAATGAAAAAAAATTTCCTTCTATAAAATGCATGTCAGCATCATTTTAGTATTCACGAAACACGATAATCTATATATATTTTGTTGTAGGGAGTAGGGACTTTTTTGCGTAATGAAACTGATAATTTGCATATGTAAACATAGATATGATTATAATAATAAAAGATTATTTTCCATCTCACTGTCTCCCTTTCTACCCCTGTGTCTATAGGTATGTGTCTCTTTTCTCTCTCCTTCACTTCTGTTCTTTGTTGCACTTTTTTGGGGGCTACTAACTTCTTGCTTCTTCAGCTTCACCCAAAAATATACATATTCTGTGAAGTTTCAAGTGTAACTACGCGAGGACAACTAGAGGAGTAGGAGGAGGAGTAGTAGCATAGTCAACATTCAAGTCCGCAC
>JAHZNI010004103.1:0-13812 GCA_027744415.1 Seira ritae | reverse complement strand
CCGCCCTCTTCCTTTGAAGTTTCGACTTTGTTCAAAGACTCTGCCAGATTGCTTGCAAATGAATTCAACCAGAGCACTGTGCATATATCCAAGTCCATCTGGATGGGATGCAGGTACACATAAATTTTTGGACTTGGCAATGGAAAGCACACTTCTCCAGGATGGTAGAACCAAGTAAACTCAATATGGACTCCATGCAAATCTTTCGGTCTCTCCATGTACCCAGAAAGAAACGGTTGTAGACTCTCTTTTGCATTCGTTGTCACTTTGTAAATGCACACATTTTGTATTCGAATCACGAGACACGTGCTCATCAACTTTGCAATCTTGTCTCCAACAGTGGCACGAACTGAATTATTGTCTGAGGGCGGATGCACAGATGACCTCATGGGAGTTCCGGCAGGACTGTTTGTTCCACTATTGGAGTACGAGTAGCCATCGATCCCTCCAACAGAGGTACGAACCAAGGGTCGATGCTCAGCATATTGTTGCTGCTGGGGCAAGATTGTTTCCATCAGTTTGACATTGAAATGTTCCATTGCCTCCTTCAACCAATGAAAAACCTGGTTTTCTCCGTAACGGGGCCAAGATTTCCGACTAGCACGGGCTAAGTGATATGGGTAGAAGTCGAGCATTATCTGAGCAAAATGGATTTGCAAAGCTGCGCCATTTGAGAGGTCCGGATGAATAGATCTCCCATCTAAAAAAGAGAAACGAGGAGGACGTAAGATAAAATATAAAAAATGATATCATGCAGCTCACTCTTTCTGTCGCCGACTTTGAATAATGATATGACATACTTCCAGGGTCATCCAGCAAGTGTAAGTTGATTTTGTCGCATATGAAGTGATACGAGGTCTCCTTAATGTCAAATGCTTCAAATATCTTGGTTGCGTCGTTTACACTTCCACCACCACCAGAGCTGTTCATAGCCGTAGCTTGATGCTGCTGTGCTTGGAATTCCGGTAGAGTCTGAAAGTGTGCCACGTACGTACATAAATCAGACAAGTTTCCAACATGTCATAAACAATTATGCTCGGCATTACTCAAGTGTCAGGAAAAAAGCTACAGCTGGAGAGATACTTTTTTAAATCCTTTTATACCTCTAGTTTCCGTTTCGCCTTGATCCGCTGGGACTCCTCCGTTGCTTGTTTCACTAGACCCGAAAGGGAGTTAATGAAGTGGAGAGCTGCCAGAATTTGAGAGTCCGTAAGAACCCAGAGCAATTCATCTAAAATTATGGAGAGTCTGCAAGCTACCACTTGACAATCTAGAAAGTTGAAAAGAATGTAATTAAACACCTGCAACGTCAATCAAAATGCGAAATAAGGACTTTAACTCTTTTTATGTTAGTTTACCATTTAGCCTCTTTTTTATCACAATCCTGGCCTTCCCTTGATTCGTGAGAAGACGGAGGGGAGCCAAATGACGATCCGAAGTTGACTGTGCCTCTAACCTAAGGTTTTGCCAAATGACTTCTTTGAAAACTAAAACTTCTCCACGACGGACATCCTTAAGTCTACTGTGACTCAGTTCCACATTACTCCTCCATTGGGGAGACCGAGACTCCACTCGAATTCGCGAGATCTGAGAAATATGAAAATATCTTTTTATTCCTGTCTCTTTCAAATCTTAAGCTTATCTTCAGGGCTTGAATGATCCACAAACCTGAACCCTGGATTCAAACTCCCGACTATGAAATGTCATTTCCACAGACTCTACCGTCAACGTAATGCCATCAACGACCTTATTTACGAAGCCATACTTTCCTGCAGATGTTTGGAAATGGTTTACATCAGCTGCCGTTTTGCGGAGTTCCTCACAAGTTTCAATTTGTACATATACGTGATCCAAGGCCTGTTAAAAGAGCCAGTACAAATGAGTCATTTAATTCCAACAGGAGTCATCAGTCTCCAGTTTAATGATATCACGCACACGAACCTGGAAAACGGACCGGATATTTTAATGTCGAAACATGATATGCGGAACGGAAGTTTAATTAAAAATCAGCTCTGGGGAAATGTGAGAAAAAATGAACATTCACACTGACTCACCGAGAAAGATGTTTTAGTAACTGATTCTTGATAATTCCTGCCATTTTTCCTCTCCTCAAAGTCCTTAAAGAACTTCTTTACATAATATATTACACTTCAAAGTTTCGCTTACACAAATTTTAACTACGCAATTCTCCCGCTAAGAAATGGCACTGTCCTGCAGCAACCAATTCATTCCCTAATGAAAGGTAAGTCTGTTTTTGACAATTTCCTTCGAAGGTCTTTGGATTTACTCTCGAGTGCTTTATCCTCATGAACATTAATTGATCAATCGCCTTGAATGGTACTTAAGAACCCATAATCGCAATTGCAATCTAACTTTTAATTTAATTCAAAGCTATCACAAAACAGTTTATACGAGAGATACAGTTACATCAAATTGCTTTTCTAAATACCTTTTCTGTTATAATTTGTATGTTATTTTACACAAGTTGATATATGCAGTTTATGACAAGACAGGTTAACTTTCAAGGCAAGTCGTTTCAACATAACTCAAGAATATAGATCTCCAAATGTGCATTTTTTCTTTTATAAAATAGACAGTCAAGGACATTAAATGTTTGTCATCTCTTGCTAAGCTTCACGGAAGAAATTTCGAAATATATATAAAAAGTAAGTTCATAAAAGATTGACACAGTAATGATGATTAATTAATAATTTAGTAATAATAATAATTGACAATTATGATTATTATGATAATTATAAGGTATAACGTCAAGGATATTTGTAAACTCTGAAAGTCAAAAGAAGCTCCAGCGTGTTTATGTTTATAAGATCAACAATAATTTATAAGTAAGTCGAATCAGTTGGTTATTTGTCAAGATTAATTGTAAACGGCTATTTTAAATTTTCGTTTTGAATTTAACAAATATAAAGGTTATCAGTACTGGCATCAAAAAGTAATTTAGGACACAGGCTCAGGACCAAATTCTCTCCAATCTTACCTATTTAAATATCTTCTAAGTTCTAAGTTTACAATTTAAGACCAAGAAAATCGTATGCATTGTTCAACTCTTTATACTATTTTTTGCATCAAAACAATGAACATTAAAAATATTTACAATTTTCGCCCCTAAATATCTTTGGACATGACTCTAGAGACGTATTCGTTTCAAATGTAGAAATTTTACAATTAGTAAGTCGCCAATATATAATTAATTGGTTTGTTTGAATTTAAGGAAAAATATGATTTTATATTCACTTTTCTTGTTTCTCTTTTACATATTATCTTATCTACAAGCAGTCAACGAAAATGGGTTAATTCCAGTTTTGCTTTAACACAGACTTGTCTTAACTAATTGCATAATTATTCACGTTCTTCCTCATTGCACCTGCTATATCAAAGCCCAATCGTAATGTAATGAGTAATTATTGGTTTCAACATTCAACACGGACAATTTTAGATGCTCCCTAATCAACTCAATCTACAATCCTATTGCTCTTGTTCGAGTTTTCAGACAGACGTGACATTAGTCGTTAATGTCAATTTTCAACTTTACTCCAAGAAAACTTTAATGTTCCAAGAAAAAGCGATTGAAACAACGAGACTTTTAACTTATCTACACTCATGAAAAACCGTCGCGTCCTCTTCTCTTGAAAGCGTCAATGGTGACGATGCGATGATGAATGGCATAACTCTGAACTGTACAACGGACAACAACGGAGAGAACAACGAACTTTAAATGTTAAACGACTATCACTAAAACTGGGTATTCAATAACTCAAGTACGATCTATTTTGCTCTTTATTTTGCCTTCTCACGTGTCACAACAAAGTCACACCCAAACAGTTTAAGAAACTCTGGAGAACATTTTCACATAATCATTTAATAATATTGCATTGTAAATTGCAGTCACATTCCTTGCGATGATGTGTTATTGTTTAAATTTGTCAGTCAATCAAAAAATATATTTTATGTGTGAGTATGACATGACAGTATACACCTTTTTTGCTTGCTTTTTGTTGAGTATTTTCCTGTTGAGGATCAGCTGACTGCTCTTCTTTTTACTTCCTGTGTGATTCATTAAATATAAGAATGCGTTGTTTTGTTTGCTGTTGTTGTCGTCGTCGTGTTTGGATTCTTTGGCTCTTTCTCACATCATCATCATTCTTGTTTCACTGGGGATCGTGTTAAAATGCTCAAAAACAGACGATAAAACAAGATCTTGTTTTCAGTACTTACATTTTATACTTCTCTCCGTTCATTCACTTCTTCGACTTGACAAGTAGGACGACATTTACAGAAAAAAATGTATAGATTATTGATGCGAAGAAGAGCAAAACACGATGATTTTATAAAAGAAAGTATGGTGATGATGATGATATGACTATTGAAGCTACAATTGATCTAGTCTATCTCAAGAAGAACAAGATTGGATTTATATCATTTTGCCATTTCAACATAAGGGAAAAATATAATATGTATTTATTCCACTTTTTTTTCCAAAAGAATTAGTTTCGCTTATCATCATCACCATCATCATCAATCGTCCATGATGATGCATATGAAATGATGTCATGTGTTCAACAACATCAATATGAATGATTTTATTTATGATTGGTATACATATTGATGCAGTATTAAACAGCTCACTTCACCATAATATAATACCACCACTACATCCCATATATAATAAATCTAAAGTGATAATGGTAATAATTCCTTTATTTTATTGAAATTGAAAAGTGTGTATTATGGCGTAATAAAAAAAAGTAAGCAAAGAGCAACACTTGAGATAAGGGAATTAAGTACATTATAGTCTTTTTTACGTCCGCTTCTCGCTCGCTCGCACTCTATTTACTTTACATCTGTATGCATTCAGCAGCAGCAGCAGTAGAAGATTAAAAAAGTTTGATCTTTAAACTCTAGAGCCACCTATACAGCTACAAAGCCTGCCTACAATAAAATATCGCAGAGATAATAGTTTCCTAGTTTTAGACTTAAAGTCGTTTTCAAGTCCAATTAATTTTTTTTCCTAAGTAGTACATACTGGGATTATTCCTGAGATTAGAAAAATAACTTTGAGTAGTGTGTTTAGTAAATATATTTTTTTGTCTCTCTAGTTATGTGTAATAATATGCTTCCCAGCTCCCAGCAGACCAGTACTGCCTGTTGTACTGCTACTTCTACGACTAACGCTTTTCCATGCTTGTGGGAGCCACCTCATGTTTGCTCACACATCTCTCACTCACAAGATCCCCTATTGCAAATTGCTATCGCTCCTCTTTAGTGGGCTCTCTCGTTAGAAAAGCTTTTTGTGTAGATTGCGGGTACTACCTAGACGAAGAAAATCTCTTAAAAGACTGAGAAAAAGCTGGGATTTGGAAGAAAAAAAAGATCTTGTTTCAAACGAGATTTCTGGCTGGACTACTGCGGACTCGGTTTGCTTTTGCACTCTCCGCCAAACTCCAAACACCAAAACCAAACCACATGAGTCACTTGATAATGAGAAAATTTAGAAGAAAAACCAGTCAGTCATTCAGCCAGCACAATCCATTCATACTTAATGAAAAACGTCTTTGGACTCTTGGGCTATCACAAGATGAAAAAATCCATTTTTGCTCTACTATATTCCCTTTTAAAAAAGTGGTTTGGCTTGGCTATGATGTCTACACAGTCATAGTCGCAATATCATTGTGCTCTTGTACATTCATTCATGGAACGAAAAAAACTACAACAAACAGGTCATAAAAAATATGACTTTGGTCAATAGTAAATAGCAGTCCCAGTCCCCAAGAACCTTTTGTTTTGCTCGTAACTTGTTAAGGCAAAGTCATAACAACACAACAACGTTTTTATTTAACCCTTCTTATGGACCAAGAACCAAATGCATGTAGCCAAAAAGAACAATAATGATAATGGTTTTTTTTTCTTATGAAAATGCCAATATATATGTTTCTATAGTACATATAAATACATGCATGAACTACATCATGACTATGACCATCATGCATCTCTTTCTTATGTGTGCAATAATATTGCATAAAAAACTTTGGTAATCTCAATCAGTAATCACAATAGGATCGCATCGGAAGAATAACAACCTCATCACATCACATTTTTGATGGAATTAGCTAAGATATTTTCTCGTTCTCTGTTTCGTTGATTTGATTGAGCTAATCAAGTCAAGTCAGGATGAAATGAGAAAGACTGGCAAAAAAGGATAAGTGATTTTTGCACAACGCAGACTCTCTGGCTTGGCCTGTTTTTCTTTTTCACAAGTTGTATATTTGTAGTCGCTGAAAATTAAAGACAAGATTCAGACGTGTGGTTCATAGCCTGAGCGGTGATTAAATATCATGAAGGGAATTGCGAATTTGAACAGGAGAACAATGATGCGAAAAGAAGCTTAAAGTAGTAGGCATGGAGGTAGATAGGTACGCACATAATATGCACTTGTAGTTGTTCTATTGTATGATTTTCAGAATTGAATTTGCGTAGGAAGATGATGATGATCATGTTGCAGAGCATTGATGGGTAGGTTGGAATTTCGATTTGATTGGGCCTATAGAAGAAAGAAGTACCTGAAATTCCAAGTCCACATACACACACGTTTTTTTGGCATTTAAAAAGGGGTATCTCAACGTGCCTCCCTGTCTGTTTTTCGAAGCGATACAAAAAGTGGGGAAGAGGAACTCCCGAATGAATAGCAATGTTTTATGACAAGAGGAATACTAGCGATTTGGGATTATTATAGAAATATACATTTAATATGAATGTAATGTGCTTTAAGCCATATTACTATTATATGAATAAAGATGAGAGAGATGATTGCATGGTATTGTATGGAATAAAAAATGGAATGGCTTTTTACTTAAATTCCCTGGATGTAAACTACATAAGCTCCAAGCACTTTTAGTTAGAATGGGTTTTGTTCGGAAGGAGTTCTATTCGGGTTGAATGGAGGACCGAGAGAGAAGTAAAACTTTTTCATTATTGATTCCGTTTGGTTAAGTTTGATAGAGAGGCAAATAAATAGACCAGCGGATTCAGCTTGAGTGGAAAGGGGATATTGGAAGCTTTTCGGTTACCTCGATGAAATTACAAACTGAACCGGAGAAACAAGTTAGTGCTCCTTTTAAGAAAATCGTAGGTAAGTAGATGGTTAAGGCTCTAGGCCACTCACGGTGAGTTTGTGGGTTGGCGTGGCGTGGAATGGCCATGTACTATAATATTGAATTTTCAAGCTATTTTACCTACCGCGGAGTTCAGTTCCTGTCCTATCAATTCTATCGAAAGAAAATTGGCTACGACTGCAGAAATGTTCAGCTTCAACATACAGTGTTGTTGATTAAATATTTGCGAATAAGGGTGAGGGCAGGGATGGATTGTCAAGCTTGTTAGTTGCTAATGAGACAGTTTTTTCATCGCCTGATTGCATTTTCAATTCAATTTACAACATTTACATACTTTTACGAACGCACATAAATAAGGTACTTATTATAGTCATATTCATGCATACATTTCATTTAAGCCGAATTCATTCGCTCGTTTTGGATGATTGCTTCGATAGTTACCGTTACTATTGCATGAAAGAGCACTCGCTCATTCATATCGTAAAAAGGACTTGTCAGGAGAACAAACATTAGGACACACACACAAAGTAAGTACAATCACAATTTGCAAGGCTGGCACTGGAGAGGCATCCCAAGAGCAAAGGGAAGGAAATGGGTAGTAAATTTAGTTAGCTATTTACTTTAGTCTTCCGCTGGAAACGGCTATGCCATATTAAGGAACATCTTCCTACATTCTCAGATTATCTTTGTGTACTCATCTAATAAAAGTGTTCATTTTCTACGATGTGGAGGCGAAAAATGCTGAATGCTGTTTCGAGAAAATACATTTCTAATGAGAGCTCAGGGACACGACACACAAGCTACGGAGAAAATGAGATGAGAATTTTTTCGGAATGCTGCTTTAGCGCTTTGAGATTTTATTTTGCTTGGTTCATCTTTTCTGGAAAAACAGGTCAATAAGGAGAAGCAAATAAAATAAAAGACGAAGTTTTGGGTTGAAAGAGTGAAGAGGAGGATGAAAATGAAAGAGAATGAGTGTCAAATTTTATTAGTATGTATGTGTAAAAAGGCCCAAGCTCCTCGAAGGGAGCGTAAGTAACTTTTAGCGCACAACTTGAGGCATTTAAACGTTGAGAACGAGGTAATTCATGTGTGAGGAGAGGAGCGATGTGAAGAATTTGGAGCAAAAACGGTGATCACAGAAGAAAGAAGAGGCTGCGAAATGAGTTCTCTTTTACTCTCTTGCTTTCACCTACGAAATTGAGAACAAAGAGCTGCGCTCAAGGACGTGCCTCTCTGTTTGCCTTTGCTTTAAAAACATCTTGGTCTGGTATAAAGTTTTTGCTTGCTGAATGGCTAATGCCACATACTCCTACTTTTCTTCTTACAGGGGAAAGCACTCTTTTATGGCGAAAATTGCTGATTTTTCTTTGGAATCTCTAACGTCTATGGTTTTCATTTTGGATTGCGATAGATGGGCGGATTTGACTTGCTGAGAAAAATAATTTGATGCAAAAAAAAAGTCAGGGCGAGTGCAGAGAATTTCACTGGATCAAATGTTCAAAGGGCAAAGGTGTCCTTAAAGACGAAAATTTACTTATGAGATGTCAATATTGCTCTTTGAAATGAAGAAGGATACATAATATACTGGAAACGGTGCAAATTTTTAAAGAGTGAATGCATGCATGTATTTTGGTAGCGAGCAGCGATGGCTAAGATGTTTCTTTCAATGCTGCCTCCTGGCTCATGTCGGGGCAGTGTGAAACTAAGAGGATCTCAGATTTTTTTCTATTCGTGGAAAAGAATTTATTGACAGCTGTGGAGGTTTAAAGCATTAAAGAAACCTACTTTCTAAGGATTACAAATTCAAATCAATAATTTAATTATATCATAACATCCCCTTTCCAGATGTAGTGCCAGTGTCAGACTATTATCTAGTTTCTTCTTTGATTTAGATGTAGTATAGTGCCATATGATGCTACCTATCACTTTATTCGCTAGAAAGTCCATGGTCCATAAAACCGACCTTACTGTATTTCCATGATAGTAATTTCAACCTAGCATTTAAAATATAATATTCCAGAAAATACAATATTTTTGTGGGACTTTCATTTATGATGACATGGTAATAGTAAGCAATAAAATCATAACTTTCTAATAAAAACAATATTTATTTTTGCAACGAAAATATTTCAAGACGTGCGTGGACGGAAATTTTTTTGACCTACTTTAAAACCGATCTCTGAACACAGGTGTAGGTATGTACAATATCATGTATAAATCCTGGGATGGGCTAAAACATCTTTAGCATTATAACTTAAACACGAAGGTCACATGCATAAAGTCAAAACTATAAACTTAAATACAGTATCAGAAATATTTTGTTCAAGTACGCAAACGTAATACCATGCCATGGATTAGGATTAATCAGGGCATGATTTATGATTAATGACAATTAATTATAATCACAATTACCAATGCCAACACACGATGCGTTGTTTGCATCTCTCTGAATCATATAATCATAAAAATCCATAATTATATTAAGTCAGTGTATTAATCCTGATGAATCCAATGCTAATATAGCCTTGCCACGCGTGGGCAACGTGTTCAATGATGATTGCGTGTCATTGTCATGCATGTTTGTACATCCCATAAATTACTCATTTTGTTTGAATTAAACAAACAAATCTTACGGCTGCATCCGTTTTTTACATTTTTATCCTGAATCATAATCCTGATAGACATACCTTTTATAATTCATAATTGTAATCCCCATGCAATGCATGAAATCTAATAGATATCAAATCTAATTAAAATTGCAGGAAAATCCCATTAATATTTTTTAACTTAATTATTTCATTGCTAAGTAAATAATATGTAGGTAGTTCAATTTTCTTTGAATTTGAACAGCATTTGCGCACTAGAAGATTGCGTATTAAAATTTTGATGGCATGAAACAATCCGGAAATCAGCATCTGCAGATCGTCTTGACATCTAAGGTGTAACCAAAATTTCATGCATCGATTTTGTAAAACAAAACCACGAAGCATAAAAAATTGCTGATCATACGTAACATGCCTAAATTTCTTGACTCGCAAAATATCAAAACGGAACTATCTGTCGTCCCTCTTTAATGAAAACAAAGTACATATACCTGGGTACATATAGGTATTCATACGAATTGCTGTCACGAGACTGAGACGTCTCATGAAAATCATGTCATGTACCATACAAACCACACCACCACTACCACTAATTCAATGAAACATGTCACGTATTATTAAAGTAAATATGATTATTATTGCATTTACACTCTTTCACAATGACAATTGGACAATATGCTTCAACGTAGTCTAGGTACAATGTATGTATGAGGATTCAGAGCATTGATTACATCCTACTCGTGTTCGACCTCAAAATAGAATTTCTTGGAAGACAATAATGGCAACGACGCCATTCTGATATTTCGACGTGGCACGGCAAAGCGTGAGCTTTTACTCCGAACTATTTTTTTTATAAATCATATAAACCATACGTGTGCAATTCCATCTCGCCAGCGCAACGGTTTTTAATTGAATAAAAATAATTTTCATTTCAGGTAAACGTTTTCCTTTTCTTACTTGCCTTTTTCATTGTCGTCAAACTATAAAAACTTGATTTTCTGAAAACTTTAATTTTCAGTCGGACAAACGTGTCGTACATATTCCATAAGGTGCCATTAGAAGTATGGATCATTTACTTTTCATTTCCGGCGGAGTCATCGGCAACAACATGTAAGTCATCCCCTGTGTTTAACCCTTATAATCGCATATGACCTGTACCTAGCCCAAGGAAATTCGCAAATTGCGAAGGATTTCCTTCATTCATTTGATCTGGCTCTGGCATCCAGCCAATCCTTAAGTGTTATTTTCATGCATCCTTTTGCCAACTTTCTTTTTTCCCATGATAATGTTCATGAAAATGGCCCATTCCGAGTGGAAAGCTTTTAAGTTGCCGCCTTTTCAACTTTCTCTTCCTCGTGGAAAGTTGAAACAGTAATTCTTTCACCACCGCACCAACCGACCAACTAGTTCAGAAAAGGGAAAGAAAATGTGAAAGGTTTTCTTCTTGTTGCCTTGCACTTCTCCGCCCGTCAAAGTCAACGCCAAACTACAAAAAGGTATATCACCCCATCCTAATTTTGTGAGTCAGGTTAGGCATTTAACATACCTATAGTCCATATCATATGCCTTCATAGCTATTTTAGATAAGGCAAAGGCACAAACGTGTGGAACAAGGAACATGGAACATGAGCTGAGCTAATACGCAAACAAAATTTCCAGAAGTCGCTCAGCATTTTTTGTATGTGGGACAGCATGCATGGCATTGCATTATTTTTGTACTTGGCCGTGGATTGTGGATGTTTTTTTGGAAACAAAGGCAGGACGGGACGGACGGACAGCAGCAGCAGCATGATCAAAAAACGTAACCACGGCAATGCATTTTGCAAGCACAAAAAAGGAAAAAGCACACAAGCTGCTGTTGTTGATTTACAAAGAGCACCCGACCCAATCCAAAAGAATCAATTCCTTGTGTCCTTGTCATCATCATCTCATCTTCACCGAAATATATATATAATATTTATTATCAACATCAATTTTTTTGCTCATCTTCCTAGTTCATAATAGTTGCGTCAGTACTTCGTCATCCTAACCTAATAGTAACACTGCAATTTATTTATTTATTTATCTAATGGGGTGATCACGAATGCATTCAATTGTAACAGTAATCGATAACATCATCACATCAAACCGCTAATAGTGCTTTTCTAGTGGAGTCTTGAGTCTAAAAAGAAATTCTTGAGATAAGGGAATAATATATAAAATCGTTAAAGGAAAGATTATATCAGTTTTTATAGCCATTATTGCTTTGCAATTGCAATTGCCATAATATATAACGTAACCAATAACCACAGCAGTATTTTACTTTTAGATCTCATTTTTTTGTTAACTTAAAGAAGTATTAAAAGAACTAAAGAAACAAGTCAGGACTTCGCTTTTTATCTATTTTTTTGTATCCTATCAATCATTACGTATTTATAGGTGCTTTTTACAAGTAAGCACCACCACCACCGCACCGTATCCGTATCGAAGTCAGTCGAAAGCATTAAAAAAAGAAGTCATTAGTCATTTGTTTACGTCTACATTATATTGTAAGGTATATATATTTCAAACGCAAAAGGAGATAAATACCGTTTTATATCAGTACTATCTATGTACTTGTTATTGTCAACTACAGAAGAAAACCCAAAATACAAATAATTGCTAGTCACAAACAAGCTTTCAGTTTTTGTCACTTGTTCAAACTTTAAAATCGTAATCACTGTTTTAACTGGTGTTGCTTGCTGTTGCTCTGTGTTCATAGTTCCTAATTTGTGTGTATTTTGAAAAGAAGAGCATTACATTTTTTGCGGAAAAGAGTTTGGGTGAACGCGGAAGAAGACGCGCGCGACTATACTGGTCATAATAATATATTATAATTAATACTCCGCTGCGCTACTACTGTGTCCACTTCAACTGTCAAAAGTTAGTAAAGAGACAAAGGTGAAGCTGTCATTAGTCTACATGATAACACGTAAGTTCCTAGTTGAAATCTTTTCATTTTAAATGTAGCTTAAATATTATGTACCTTGTGCATTGCATTTTTTTATTGCATACATACATACTACATACGCAAATGAAAGACACGAGTGGAAGATGGCAAGTTGGCGAAAAGTGGATTAAGGAAGACATCAACCGCTTTATGGTTTCAAGGTCATCAAAAATGGATTATTATGATGATGCTGAACTTTCAAGATTCAAGAATTCATATAATATGTATGCATTTGTGCATTAATGAAGTGGAAATACCACTCGACTGGGGAACTCATTTTGATTGTATGTATTTGGAATAGGAATAGGAACATGAATGAAGAGTTGAAATTTGTTAATATATATGGCAAATGATCAATCATGAATATTCTGTGATTGTCATACACGTGTTTGGCGAAAGGAGTGGATGGGGTTAGAAGTGTATTCCATTTCCAATCCCGCGCCCGAGATTGGATTGATACGTAATCATAAAAATTTGATAAGCGCTTAAAATGGCTTTAATCCTCATCATTCGATCAATCGATTCGAGGTCTGTGTCTGTGTGTCAGAGCAGAGCCGGTCTGTCTTTTTATAGCACAATTGTAATTTGTGGACATGCTGTTAATGATAAGATTGCTGTCGAAGCAGGAGGAGTGATTATATAGCTAAAAGGGTATGGCCATTATCATCTTCGCAGATGGATGTATCGCTTTTTCTATGAAGGAAGAAGTTTATTTTTTTATCAGGATATCGGTATCAGCTAAAAAGATTTGAATCATTTGATGGGATCAACATGTTTAATGTATAATTGTCAGGGGCATGGCCGATCGATACGGCTTTGTTGCAGTATTCTCTAAAGACGTCTGACTTGTTAGATATCTAACGGCATGTGCCGTGCCGTGGAAGACATTTAACTTGTTTTTCTGGCTTCATTAGTCTGTCAAAACAGCAGAGCGTGTCATTGTGCTCCGTAGACGTTGTCTTTGGTACTTATTTAACTGCGTGGGCCGTAGGCATTCATATATCTATTTTCAGTTTATTTCCATTTTCCATTTGAGAAAGTTTTGAGATTTGTGGACGATTGTGATGCGATAAGAGTTGCATAATCCAAATATTCAGTTGAACTTGGC
>JAHZNI010004102.1:0-10006 GCA_027744415.1 Seira ritae | reverse complement strand
AATTTATTCTCTAAACAGGACGAGGAGAAACACGTCCCATTGAGACATTTCACAATTTTAAGAAAGATTTCAACTATGAATAATAGCTTACATAACTTCTCCTATGGAAGTTGCTTCGTGATTTTGATACAGCTGTACATCGACGGGTAGCATGAAGGAAGGCAGTAAACAAAGACGTTAAAAATATAATTGTGCCTCTCCGTCTTATGGATAATCGCTATTTAATTCTGCGAAGAATAATGAAATCGAGCTTTACAGGCATCTTGTGACTTGTGAGCTAGAAGAGTGATCTACTTACTATGTATAGATACAATGTGGATTGCAAAAATTTTAACTAGAAAAGATGTCTTTTATGACGATGATTATTTGCACAATTTAGATAATTTTAGAGCGTATTATTATCAGCTATTATCACTAAAAAAGACATAATGTGCGTACCCTATACTACAACTATGCAGCATGCAAACCTTTTATGAGTGTTGTGTGGGACCTAGTGTTGCATTTTCTTCACACCGTTCTGTAAACGTGTAATTATATAACACGAAATTAATGTCTGGTGCAGCAAGTAGGGACACTTGCCATTTTTTGCTTTCATCCATCCATTGGTAAAGCGTAAGGAGGACAAGTATAGGTTCGCTTTAAACCTGAGAGTCCTTTCGTAGGGACAAAACCAAACTTTTTTGTTGATGATCGCGTTCATAAAAAAGTAACTGCAAATGCAAATATTAAATCATATATGTATTCAACTCATCTTATCTTGAAAATATGATTTTTGGACAGATCGAGGGAAATTCAGAATGATTTCTCTCATGGATTCTGCTACTTGTCTTTTCCACATGAGTCAGACATTTGCTCGCTGAAAGTTTAATGGGAATTTCATTTTATTACATGAAATTCTTCTGACAAAATTTAAGTGTCAAATTCAAGATCGTGCGATGTTTTCGCAAATTTAGATGAGATGATATGTGGAGTATAATGATATGCAGGTGGATAATAACAAATCCTAGACATTTTTCTAACATACCAAATACTGCATCTAATTTCTTTCAGAAACTGCTCCAAGAATCATCTTCTTCGATCGTATTGGCATTTACCCGGATCAAAGTTAAACCCGGTGTTGAGCTATCCTACCCAGCTCAATTTTGCATCCACTCAATCAACAATGAATGGGTCAATTTAGTGCTTATCACATACTGTTGCTTCATCAATTGATTTGTCAGTGTGAACTGCGATTAAGGATTTACAAAAAATGCGGAAGTACATTGCCTCACACCATGCGTTAAAATGTTGATCTCCGTGGGAAAACCACCAGCCACCCTGAATCGAATCTCATTTTACATTTAAATATAGCATGCAGTTAAATTCAATCATGTAAAGGGATATATAGATCTGTAAATTATGTCACACTTAAATAAACACAAGCTATTCAAAATATATTTGAAACAAGTGAGATTGAAATGTAATAATTTTTTAGAATTACATTCTAAGCAAATGTGATTCACTCGGATTCACTCCATAATCTCCAGGAGCAGAACTTTAACTTCAGGAGCATAATCTTCAGAACTTTAACAATACTTTATTTTAGTAACATCAAAACATCTTCATTGTTACACAAATCTTTTACTTGGAATAGAAGATATAGTAGTGGGAAAAGTTACGAGCATTGGGACGAATTTTAAATAACATTTCTCGACGAAAAGATTTGAATTAATATTACTAATAGCTTTTTCAGATCACACACATTTTACATACACATGGCGACAAACGAAAAGGTACGTTTTAAAACTTAAGCAACGCTCAGCTATGATTTGAAAACGAGCAATTATGGGCAATTAGTCCAAAGTTAAAATGTACCATGTAAGTAGTGCGTACCTTGAAAATTTAAAACACCTCAGTGTAAATAGCCTTAAATTAACAAAAATTGGTCACTTCGAGATATTTAAGACGAATTTTTGCGAGTACGTTGGGCAAGAATAATTACATACTGCGGTGGGTTCTGACGTATCGATGGCATTTTCTACGATATACTTTAGGTCTTTTGTAAAGAAGAAAAAATAAAGCTTATTAATGTTCTCAAATTGAATTTTCGAACGATTCAATGAACTATATTACTCACGCCCTTGATTTGTTTTCTGGAAATTAAAGTATTTGCCATTTGAGTAATTAAAGGAGGGTAATATGCACCTATTTAGTAATAGAGATGCGGATACATAACTGAAAAATCCTGATAATCATTTTCTCGCCGAACTTCGTTCCTTTCATTTTTCCAATTAGCTGATGGGACATGACATGAACAGTCATACATCGTTACAACCTCAAATCATAGAATAATTAACTGAAATTTGATTGATACTGAATTGAAAATGATTGCAATATAATCAAAGATGCGGCGAATGCATATAAATTATTTTTCAGGATCTCAATCCCTTTTGGATATTCCTTTGAAAGCATATACTTCCACTTAAGTGCTTTGACTAGTTTAGTGCTTGAATGGATTATGAAGTTTAAGCATTATCATGTGACAATGAAAAGCAAAATGAATTGTTTCATCGCATATTTACCGCTTGTAAAAGTAATAGCACCAAAGCAAAAAGGCTGCAAACTGACTAATGTAAGCTAAGGTATGAAGCATCACTGAAAAAAGTAAAGGGATCTAATGGTAGTAAGCAGTGATAATGTCTGAGTCTGAGAATTAAATGTTTCTATGCAGTGATATTTACAAGAAAACAACATACATACCTTTGCATAGATATGATACATTAGGGCTTCTGTGAACTGATAACGCTCAGAGCAGCACTTCTTCATATTTAACTACAGGGAGACTTTAAGTCGGCTAGCCAGTTGATTTTGCAAGAGCGCAGGGCACTTCATGCATAAAATATCGCTCCGTCAACTCAATTGTTGTTCAAGCTGAGCTAGTGCAGGCAGACAGTTGTACACACAATGAATGAAGAAGCTCTTCCATCTTTAAATAATTAATCTGGCCACAGGAGTCGTTTCAAAAATACTAGGACACGAAGTGACGATGCAAATATTGCGATGTGAGGAACTGATAAAAGTAGTACTTTTCGTGTGACAAAACTTCCTAAATGTCGTTTAGTCAGGCAGGTATTATGTGAACTCGGTCCAAAGTGAGAAAAACGGAGGAGTTGTACCTGGTGCCAACAAAAGTTTCCTTTTCAGGTGATTTTCAGTTTCCCGTGAAAATTCTCTCGTGAAGTTGGAGCCATGAGTCCGTGAACATGGCTGCTATAACCTAGTTGTAGAAAATCGACAAAAATTTTATTGAAAAGGATTAATGGTTTGTGTGATGATGAAAAGTGTAGATTATATTGTTCTTTTTTATGTGAAAAAATGGTACGTTCGAAACAGCCCAAATTGTAGACCTTGGTAAAGTGTATGCTAAGGCTGTCTCAAACTGATTCGTACGGGACATTTTTTCGTTGGCTTCTTTTTCAGTTACTTTTTCTTAAACTGATTGTGTGATTGTGGGCCGATGACAAAGGAAAACGGACGGTTTTGTAATAGTTTTCGGCAGGCATTACATCCTTCATGGTTCTCTGTTGACTTTTCTTTATTTTGAACGTATTTCTTCGGTTCGTAGTTCCCTTCCTTCTTTTTTGTGGCTTTTGTCATTTTTTATCTTGTAGAACTCTCTATTTTAAAAGCGTGTAACAACTTTGTCATCGCCACTTTTTTGTCTTTTTTCACCATCTCTAAGCATTATTATTTGCATAATAGACATCCCGTTTTTACCTCCGATATGTGGTAGAAATTTTGAATTCTATGGGTTTCTGACAGCGTTTCTCACGAAAAATCGTAGTTTTTGCGATTATGTAACACCAATTATTTACTGTTTTCATTTAAAAGTCTTCACATCTCTTTACTAGAGCAGGCGAAGTGGCGAATTGTTTTCTGCAAAAACTCTTTGCCTTTACGAACTACGAACATGTCAGTGACATGACACTGATATTGATAAGCATCGAATTATCACGGACATAAAAAACCTGCTTCCTTTCCAATGTTTTCGTGAGAAAATGTAAGTGGAGAACAAATGCAAAACAGTGAATGAAGGAGGAAGGTGAACTCAGAAGCAAGACGAGGTTTTCACGGAACGTTTTTGGTGTAAGATCGATTCATTATTGTGCTAAGTGCTCGTTTCGTGATTGTGCTAATGCAAAGGTGAATGGCAAAGATTAATTTTTTTAAGTTTACAAAGCTGATTACATGGATGCAATATCAAGAAATCTATTTCATTTTTTGAGTGAATGTGCTCGTAAAACTAAAACTAAAGATCTTAATCGTTTCTCATTACAAATCCGCAAAACTAAGAAAATGTTGGAAGAAAACAAGTAAGTGCCGAACGACTTCTATGGACATAAGGAACGAATAAAACAAGTGGTTATCTTTACATGCTTTGTTAATTGACCTACATATTTTTATGATCGCACACAGTTTTTGTTATGATAGCATCAACTGTCTGCTGTCATGATAGAGTTTTCAAAAAGTTTTAAAGGCGATACCAAAATGTCTCGATTTTTTGCCATGACCAATACTGCCACAAAATCAGTCAGAGTCGAAGAAAATTCATTTTACAAAACCCCTGAATTCTAAGCTTTGTTTTAATAAATTTTTTAATAACATTTCGCAAGCTTGCACATTATCGATTAATTATTGCACTTCATTAAAACCGTAAAAGGGGTGATACGACATAAACATGTAGATAAGCTACCTGCATAACTACCTAAGCGCCGTCAAGTGTCGTCGTAACTTTTATTTTTTCCGTAATGCATGGAAGTCATCATCTTTTAGTGAAATCTAAAAATGCGATTGAACAATGTAATATGATCGATATGACTGCGTTTCTTTGCTAATGATTGGCTTGACAAAACATTGTTTTTGTGATAAAAGCACCGTTAATCCACAAACATATCCTTCGTCAATCTATGGTCGCCACTCGTCATCATCATCCACCAATAACTTGTTTCCCATTATCATTCAAAACACATATTTTTGAGCAACTTACAAAACAATATGGACTGATTTCCCACGTTATGTCTAAAGCAGACGTAAGATAGCAATTATATTTTCGCTATTATTATTCCTATGAATTTTAAAATAAATGCGATAAGTTTGAAACGACAATTGTGCTGCGATTTACGTAGGTAGCTAACCATTTTCGATTTTTAAAGAAAAAGCATGTATGAAAAGGGACATACATATATACCAGATCACTTGAATTTCGCAAGTTCCGTCATCGTCATTCATTTTTATTATTGTTATTATTTATATCATTAGATTCTTAAGTAACCACTTAAGACCTCATAAACATCCTCCGTTTTCCATTGTCTGTAAAAGAAGAGCATAAAAATGATAGGTAAAGTTTGCAAAATCATCATGGTTCAAATCACTTACGCTAATCGAATACTATATTTTCTGGTGCGCTACACTGTTTTAAAATTCATGGATAGTGGGGATGATGATGATGATACCATAAAGTACTAAAACATCAACTACTACAACATCAAATATCTAATACATTCTTGCAATGTATGTTCATGTGCCTACCTATGCAATATTACCTATTGCTACACTTCCTTCCTTCCTTTTCCGCCGTCCACGTCCACTCTTGTCATCCTTCATTGTTCACATCATCATCAACGCATTTCTTCCGTGTTGGTTTCAGTGTAAATCTTGTTCACATCATTTAACTTCATGTGCAAAATTTTCAAACTGAATGAATGAAAAAATTGCTCTTAATGAAAAATACGACAGTAAAACGTCCCTCGTAAATAGAAAAGGTACAAAAATAATATGTTTGTCATAACTGGGTGATCAGATAAATATACCACCACTACTACAACGATACAAATTTTTGTGAAAAAAATATTTGCACATAACATAACAGAGAAACAATGTTTTATCAATTCCCAGGAAAAGCTCTGAAGGGGAACTTTGATTTGCGGTAAAACACTAAACACGTTTTTACCTTTTTTCCTTGTCACTCGTATTGTCAGAGGAGTCGAGTAGTGTGTGGTAGCTTGTGTGACGAGGAAAAATATACGATGATTCGTTGGCTGTACTCAATTACAAAACGTAATTAATCGTGTCAGCTTAATGGAAGACTAACTTACTCAAATGTGTGCGTACGATACCCTTTCAAACTATGGAGCTTTTAAAAGTCTCACAATAATTAAATTCATGACACAATATTAGCCTGTAGGCTTGTTTTAAAAATATTAAATGTAAACATTGTGACAGAAAATATACTTTTCGTTCAGTGATTTAATGGCTGAATATTACGGCGTGGGAGAATGGCTTGGATCATTTTTCTTAAAAAAGTATATACCTTATACCAATGTAGATAGATAATGGAATAACTACGTACGCACACAAAAAGTTTACTTGATTTGACCCATTGAAGGGACTTTCGTGTCACACATAGTAAGCTAGCGTGATGTTGATGTTGTCATAAACTCACGCTAAAATCTTTGTCACGGCTGCATTTTGGAATTGCTGGGATGAGATACCCAAAAATTGGAAATTGCAAAATGATATTTATTGGAATTTCAACTATTAGTTTAACAAACGAAATAAATTCAATTTTGGAAAATTTCGGCCCCAATCATAACCTAAAATTATTCATAGAAATGGGATTTAATTAGCTGATTTTTTTGCCAAATATCCTGCGAACATGACGGACATACAAGTGGTTAGCATAGTCTTGCAATTGCGAATGTCAGCAATAAATTATATTTGTTGAGATCTGTGTGGCCATTTCTTCTTCAATTAGTGCTTTCCCACAGTTCCATTACTACAACAAATCAAGTTGTTTAGATTATGATGGCAGAACTGCAGCAACTTTTCAAAATTACGGCGTGAATTTGGAGAGGCATGTAGAAGAAAATTTTATCTGTCCATCCATTTGATTTTGATATGGTTATTATTACAAGTTCATTCGGACCTAATCATGACCATCCTTTCAAAATTATTCTTGTGATGTGGTACAATGACTTTTAGTTGTCATTTAAAGTTGTCTTGTAACCTCTATTAATAAATATTATGAACATTCTTTTAGACATGTACTTACCTAGAGACAGAAACTTGAAACCTTGCAGGCATCAAATCACTAACTCTGTTAGTTCTTTTGCTTCAAAACTTATCTAAATTACTGCCAAGTTCTCGCCATTCCATTACGATATCAATGCGTATGTTTCATAGTTTTTGGGAATGGAAAGGGAGCTTTATAAAGTACTTAAGTGTATGGTGCATTTAACTATCCGATCATACAAATTTTGTAAAAAAAATACATTCATAAAAACGGCCTTTAAGACTGAAAATCAACCAACCGTAAATTATACGGCGAACAGCAATTAAAAGTCGCTTCAAGTTCAAGCTGTAATGCGGATTATAGTTTTTTGCTTGCTTGCAGCACACAATAATATTGTCACCTTTTTCAGCATTTTCCTTTAGTACACATGTCATCTTTCTGCATTAACGCCAGAAAACCCATGAATGTCGGCATTAGTGAACGGCGATGGGTACAGGCGCTACTAAAAGCTTGAGTGACCTTCCCAACCAATAAAAAGAAGACGATAGTAATCTTTTCGTTCACATTCCTATAATCACTCAAATACTGTATTCTCGTGGATGAGACTTTACTTCATTGAATTGAAATCCATTCCTTAAAATTGGGTAAAGCCTTTTCTAATCAAGTGAGAAGTCTATTACATTAACCACCTTGTGATAAAAATTGTGTCAAGTCGAGTCTAAAGTATTGATAATAATCCCAAGATAATCTAAAAGCGTGTGGCCTTCTTGTACAATTTGAAAGAAATGCAAGGGGCATAAATTATTGAAACAAGTCGCAAGCTGTCTAATCAAATATTGTTCTCGCAGTTGTAATGCGCATCTATATATTTTTTGAAGTAATAATAATGCTATCACCTTTTTGCCACCACCTACGCACCCATCGTTCAATTGCGGAATATAATGCACCATGAGAAAGCTCTATTGGCGACATTTTATTCAAACAGGGGGGACGAGTCTTAACCCATTCAGAATTTTACCTTTATCCCACCCTCTTTGGAATTCGATGAACCGTGTAAATATTATGAAATGATAATTGTTATTGTCATCGACAATGTCTTTAGATACTTAGTACGTGGATTGATTCTATTATTGTTTAACAGCCAAAGTCAAACAGACGGTCATCTGTTCATCGTCTAGAATAAAATGGCTGAATAACTAAGGCTAGAAATTGTTGAATACTTTAATGAATAAAGATTGCATTATGTTGCACAGAATTACGAGTTGTTAAAACGCATACCTATTTATTTATATATTTGGTAATTTTAATTGACCTTGCAACCGTCGGGCCAACTACAGATCACAAAAGAAAGCACACTTTATTTAATGCAATTATAGAGGATCCATCCACTTCGCTGGCCAATCGACCTTTTTCTTTAATAGTAATAAAAACTTGTAGCAATTTTCTCAAATGCTGAATAGAGTTTGTTAAAAAGAAGCTGCGTAAGAAATTCAATGACTCAATAGGTGAAACGATTTGCATTTACGATATGAATGTAAATTAAAGGCAATTAATCTCAACCCTAAAAACCTTAAATGATCACAATTGTCTAATAAACAACAATCATTTGGTAATTTTCAAAAGCAATTTCTCATTATAAATTTTAATGTAGGGCGAACTTTGACAATTAAATAAACGAATGACGAATAGGAAAGGATAGGTATAGGCGCATCTTTCTATTCACATTGAATTTTGCTGATGAGATGGAAAAGGGCTTTAATTAAAGAGTGACAATGACACGTTTCTTTCAAGAAAATAACTTTGCACCTGATTATTATAGGCGTGGAGTGCAAATGGGATGATATGGGATGGGAGTAAGATGCGACTAGACATGATCAGTAACTTCAAGAGCATCAGATCGATTAAAAAGTCTCGATCTTCTTCGTGACTTTGAGAAATAAAGTGTGCATCACTTCGTTTGTATTTGATACAATATGGTTTGCTGAGACACTTTGTGTACCTACCTCTTTTGTCGCAAATATTGGCTTACTTTTATTCAAGGCTTTCATCATCACTACTCACTACTCGTTCATGTGAGATTTTATTTTGCTTGTGAATTTGTCTCCACGCTTGAGTTGATTTTCTTCGAGCTCAAGTTCAGAAAAAGAAAGGAAATCAGGAAAGCGGTGCAATGCAGGACAAAAAATGTGTATCAACAATAAGATCATCAACAATAAATAAAAAATGAATTCCCCCGTCAATCATTACGCTATGTAGCTTAGTAGGAATTCTGTTTTGAAAGCATGAATTATTTATGTGTAACACATGAACAACTATTTTTAGCTAATGCGTGCGCTTTAAATGAGAGTGACGCTCTTTAAAAATATTCATAATGAGTGCTTACTATATCACCAGACCCTTTAAGACCGCTTAAAAGTCTTTTTGCTTTTCTTCCTCTGTAAAATAAGGTTCAGTCAACCGACAAGAAGTACAAGTGCAAGACACATCGGTTTGCTTGATGAAGACGAAACCATTACCTCAGACGGTGGAAAACAATTTTTTTCATTGATGATGAATGGCACCGTACCTATAAAACATTAATAATAAAAGTAAATTGGCATTATTTCTTAACGTGTGTGATGATGGAAAAGGAGGAAGAACAAGAGCGACTAATCATGTGGGAATTCTTTCCTGTCGGAGTCATGTACGACATGCTGCGAAAATAGTAAGACTTGTCAGCGAAGCTACTGACTGTACCGTCTTCGTGTAATATTCTAGTTCTACAAATTATTCGTAGCACGTATGAAACGTAGGAGGAAAATGAAACGCATGCCATAGCAAAAATGAAATTTTTATATTCTACTGACTGAGTTAGCTACTTTTGCAATAAGAACGTATACTTGCTCAATGAATCGATTATTTCACAATTCCGATTTTATATAAACAGGATGCATTTTTTTCTTTTCCGAGTCGCCG
>JAHZNI010004101.1:0-13772 GCA_027744415.1 Seira ritae | reverse complement strand
CACATCATCATCATTCTCCTCAATGATTCCAGACTTGTATTTGTTTGCTCGGACTCGCATATTTAACCATCAAATCAAATAAAAAAATCAGTGTGTGTCCAACAAACAAATGCTTCAAATAGAATTTAAAATTTTTTGTTTAAACATAACACAAGTGTAGAAGAACATAGCACAAACCGAATTCCTCTTTTATTTACTTTTCTCTACTTTGACGAGCGTGCTCTTCAATCATTTTCACGCCAGAGCGCACACACACTCTCACTCTCAAACTTCGACAAAGTCTAGTTTTCAGGAGATAACATCAACAAAAATATTTTCAAAAATCTGCAGTCATGGTAGTTCTCACACTTTGATATGCACACCACCGCATCTGGCTCAGCCAGTGTAATCAATTTTGTTATGTTGTGGTGGTCGTCCTTTTCGATGAGAAACGACCTTCACTTTCACTGCGAAACTTGTGCATACTGCATGATAATACTACTACTAGTAGTTTTCCCCTCTAGAACCTTCTTTTAATTTTTCAATCTCATAGTGAAAGCAAGCCAATCTTTTTTTAAATATTTTCATGAGCAAAAAAAACTTGTTCTCCTGATTTCAATTCAATCCTCTTCCTCCATTCCTTCAGGGAAGAGTAGCCAATAAGAAAAAAATTCTTCTCCTGAATTGGCTCCTCCACTACTACTTCATTCTTTCTAGTCAGGTGAACTTTCTTCCGTAATGAATATTTTCAAGATGTTTTTCTTACTCTGCACATTGAACTGCACTCCTGAACGAAACTAGTTTTCTATACACTTTTTGTTCTAGTGGCGCACTTGCAGTGTTTACCAACTTTTTCTAGAGAGAAGGAAGAAAAGACATTTGACCAGTAGAACGTAGTAAAAATAGTAAAAAAAATTACTACTACTCTCCGCTGCTTCTGCTTCTCCACTTACTCGCAAGGAAAAAGATTCTATTGCTTCCTGCTAAAAAGCCCTCCTTGCGATCATAATGATGAGGAGCTTACGTAGTGCGAGTGTGTGGACTCTCATACACATTTTCCTTTTCCACGAGAGCTCATCTCAGTGCTTTGTTCACAGTTCACGCTAGTGCTCTTTTAGATTTTTATCGAAATTCTGTAACATATGGATTTTTTTCTTATAAAAACTAAGTTTCTTCTTACACATGGACAGACGGACGACGACTACGACTACGGTGGGCACACATATTTATATCCAGGGGAAGTAGCAGTAGTGTGCAAAGTCTTGTCGTGTCATATTCAATTCTCTTCTTTTCCAATTGTCATCATACTATATAGCAATTATAGTACACATACATATTATAATATATCCATGCAAGAAATCCTTGCTTTGTCCTTTGCCCTACATTACTTTCAATAGAGCTTAAGTTTGAGCCTCTCGCTCTTGTTCTCACATCGAAAAAAATCTTTGTCCTCCTAAAACCCCACGTTTTTGGATGCATGTATGTAAATACATTACTTGAAGATAAACCTATGTACTAATATGCGTAATGTGCTTCTTTCACTTGACTTTTTTGTTATTATGTATTTATTATTATGTATTTCTCTCTTCTTTTAAATTGCACATCTCCTTTTTGCTCCAGTTAAATACTAACTTCGCTTCACAAGGACCATGCTACAAGATACTACCACCGTTCTGAGAAATTGAAATGAATGGATTATCTGAACCGAAGTAGGAGATTTTCGTCGGAATATTTTATCACAAAAGCTCGCTGCTATGCTGGCATCGCGAAAAAATGTAAGGTGTTGTGTAAGCATATTGCACAGATTGCATTTTAAAGATTGCACCACTTTTCATTCATGATGATTTGTTATCACGAGCTGGCTTGGAAATTTCCAGGTCAGAATAAATTGCAGAGGTGCATAATAACACTCAATTAGTAATCTAAAATTTATAACTTACTCATTGTCTCCCTCAACATGCTGACGTGTCAAATACAGGTGAGCATTGAAGGAATAAATCTCTTCCACGTACTTATCTAACTTTAAAAAAAACTTCGCCGAGCCATTAAGCCGGCTCGTGCAGTTCTTCAGCCCATATTGAGTTTTTCAAGGTTTTAAGTTCTTAACTTATAAATTTTAATAATTTTGAGCTAAAACACTCGCCCATAGATTTTGCCACTCGTGTCCAAAGAGAAACTTGTAGAAATGAAATTTTAACTTTAATTTAAGATGACTCATTCTGGGGAAAACGTTTAATTTCCTCAATGGAAGTGTTGCAGTCTACAGCCGAGATCCACCAAAACACTAATAATAATATCATTCCTCATGTGGAGGCTCGGCAAGTAAAAAATTAATATGTCGGGAGGAAGCATAGAAGAGAAATGATAATATAATGTTTATTGATAAGCGACTGAGATTATATTCATCAGCTTAGGTAAGTCGTGTATCAACATCAACGTAACGTCAGTTTCTGGCCGAGCTCGAAAACTCCACAATTTTCCCCTACGAATGTTATCACGAATGTAATTACACTAGTAATCTTGCACCAGTGATTGCCACCCGTACAACATTAGCATTGCATATTGCATTTGATGATGTGCTGTGGCAAGCATCAATGAAATGAAAATATAAAATCATGTCATGTCATTTTGTATCTTTATTAAGGCTATATAATATTTTTCAACATGTGTATACAGTTCGGGTTGGACATTTTGTGTTTACCGACGGAAAAAGATTGATTCATTGAGAGCATATATCATTCTTTCATTATCATTATGCATCCATTTTTTAAGAAGGCAAAGATGAGATAGGATGAGACTGCGAACAAAACTCACATCACATCACAGTCAGTCAGTCAGGCGCGGCTCTGCATACTAATTACAATAAATCGCGGAGTTAATAGTGTATAATGTAGTGTATTCCTATGATCCGATCACTCCACACCTGCCTTCTTTTCATTTTACGATTTTTATTATTTTTAGCACTGCATGTGAATGGAAGAGTTTAATGGGCACGAACTTAATATGTTCAAAACTTAATCCTGAAGGTTTTACTCGGCGATTATCTTTGAACTCATTCACCCACCTCGAAACGCTTTCATTATGTCGTGGCTTAAAATGGATTAATATCTTTCATACCTATTTATGTTCAGCCTGCATAATAATATCATTTAATTTTTCAAGCTAGCAAAAAGTTACATTTCACCATGAGATGAGTCAGAATCCTCCAAGTGTGTGAGGTGCCATTTGCTGACTATGTACATATGTGCCTATGTGGAAATATGTATATGTCCGGTTAACTCAAAAGATTTGCGAAATGCCTTCTACGACGCCCGTCTTGAATATTATGTATGCATCTTTCATTTCTCCACTCTCAACCACTACTACCACATATAGCAAACTAAACTGTAGTTTATAGTCTGTTATTTGTTACCAGTCGTTAATACCGCTAGTATGGGGTATAAATAGGTTTGAAATGTTACATGCAAGGTCATGAGTCATAGTAAATTTTTTTCGATGCACGTATGCATGTACTAAAAACAAAAACAACGTGACAATGACATAAACTTGTCTATTCTCATTAAACAAAATATGTATGCTCATGCTCATAAACGAAGTTCTTATTTAGGTTGAAATTCAAATGAACAATTTGCATGCTCATCAGCTCATCGAATTTGTCTAGTCTACAATTTTGTGGGGGAAGGTGACATGTAAAATGTAAGTTGTTGTCTAAACACCTACGCGTCTGTCTGTGAGAATAAATTATTCTGTTCTGGTAACTGTTAAGCAGTTTTTGATGCTATTTAAGATTTCATTCATTCTCAATTTGAAGTGACTTGCAAACTGGCTTAACATCTTTTCGTCGGTATAAACTTGAAATGTTTGGATTAAAGCAAACCATTGTGTAGAGTTTCGGGAGGGTTCCTATCATACTATCAGCTTTCATTTGAAAGCGTGGGTAAACATGTATCAAAAGCGCTTGTGCTTTATCAAGGGAAAAGTACAAACAAAATTAAGAAGCCATCATTTCATCAAAATACATCATGTTGAACTCTATGTCGAATCTCGGGCTCAAAATCATTTTTAAATGTCAGTGATAATGATAATACAGGCCAGACAGAAGGAGAATATGATACCTACGATAACATAAGTAATATGTAGACGTCGCGCGTGGTAAAGATTTAAAATTGTACTTACATAGATACATGTCTTTACATTTTACATGCGAAAAACGAGAGATTTTATTCCAATTTGATATCATACACATAAGGTTTTATAAGTATTTCCTTTAAAAAATAATTTAGAAGTCACGCATTCGAAAGTTTCTGAATTGCTTCATTTACCTGCACCTCCGAACGAAGTCATAAACAAATTCTATGAAAATACTTAGTAAAACTGAGATGGTGTTGATAAATATATAATTGTACTTGTTATACTTTAAAAGCTACAACTTTTTGCAAACTTGAAAAGGACATTTAGTCTACTGTCTATGGTTTATCTGATCGAGTTAATGAAATGATTCCATATTACTTGGAAGCACATCAACGCTTATCGAATCAGATCATGCATTTATACCTGGAAGAAAGGCTATTTGCATGATTTGCACGTCGAATTTTCAACATTCAAATGTTCCTCGGTTCTTGTAAACTGATGAATCAACAGCAATTATGTACATAAAGTGAAAATATGGAGCCATTATTTTCTCAAGGTTGGGGACGTTCATACGTGTGTTTCAGATCAACTTCCACGTCAGACATTGTAGAAATTGAAAATAAAAATAGTTTGCCAAGCTACTTTAAATTGACAACTACAATAAATTGCATAAAAGCCGGTTATCGAAAAGATGCATACATTACCAAAACCATATAAAGCATTTCGGCGGAACATAAGAACTATAAAGGTTGTAATTTTACAAGTAAAAGTAGCTGAAGTCTGGGTTTTTTCCCACATCCCAAATCGAATTTTATGAAACACGCAGCATTGTTCTGAATTCTGCATTACTAAATTATAGTGGTGAAACGGATACACTGATACTGGTTTTAACCAAAATGTAATGGATGAAAATGAGAGCCGACATCTAATGACGTAATGATCAACAAAACGTGGCGGTGGCCAACTCACCAAATGATTGTGACATGAAGTATTTCTTCCTCAAATATTGATATTAAATAACAATTTAACAAAGGAAAGAAAGATGCTTTCACCTCACCATGCAAAAATGCTAATTTTATTTGGCAATTAACTCGGGTATTTCAAGCTATGATCTTGCAATTCAATGCGACCGTTTTTGCTGACGTAATATATATTCATGGTAATTAATGCTGAGTGCTTAGGCTTCTTAATTAAAACCCTACGAATACTATTGCCTATGCCTTTGTCTTATGTGTTTTATTATTACTCCCTAGTACATGCATGATTCCTTTCTTCCATTTAAATTACTGTTGGTGAAACGGCCACCGGAAATGATTGCTTTTAATTCGCACAGACACCTCATTGCATTACGTACTGTTTGCTTGCAACGAAATGGGAACGCTAGGATTCGTTTTGATAGATTTAAAAATTATGTAGGTCAAACGTAATGAACCATAAAAATTACGCGTTTCTTGCTCTGAAATGAATGCACTGTAAACTGATTGTAACTGACCTAGGGCACTTATTGTGCAGTAATGAAACAATGGGCATTTATTTTATTTGAATAATCCTAGCTGTTGGCTCCTGTACATACCTCACGTAATGTATATTTTATTTTATGACTATGACATAGCAATAAAAAATGCAACTACTTACCTTGAGTTGAGCTCGAGTCATCCTGATTGTGTGTGATGTGTAATGCGAAAAATATTGCAAGACAAAAAATTAAACCCAGTTGACTTCTGTACTACGTACTTTTGAGATACACCGGTTGCTTAAATAAAGTCTGCGAAATTCTTCAAAGTACTTTTGTCAGCTACTCAGTAAAACAATAGACCGACTAGACGTTAATCGCAGCGCTTCCTGGAACTCGTCGCCATAGCCATTGTTGTAGTTCCTTGAGATGGCGGCGGCGGCATTATCCGAATGGGACAAACGAATTAATTTATTGCCGGCGAAAAGATCGCAATATATTTCCGTAATCATTTTGGCTAGCAAAACGAATAAATATGTTAAGAATAGTGAAAATGTCCTCCAAGATAGTATAGGTACTTATATGATCACTGTTTTCATCCGACGAAATGCGCACGGCATAGAACGCAGTCGTTGGGTGTTTATATGCAAATTGCAAGCGTTACCAAAAATTAAGATGAAAACGCGAGCTGAAGTTTACGTACTAAACTGGAGAAGTCTGAATGAGAACTGGTTGACTTAAGAAAAGGAGACTACATCTTAAAAGACAAGAATTGGAAGAACGTTTTCTTGCTCATCCTTCATCCCTCATTCATTGCATCATGCATGATTTAGTTTAATGTTCTAAACTAGTTATGTACTACGTTGTTGTTCCTTCCTAAGGATGTGATATGTCATTATCATTTTTAATGATACTCTAACTTATTGAAAAGAGCAACAATAATTTCCTTTCGTTTACTTTTTAACGGCATGAGGGGAATTTGTTGGAGGACAACAGGGATTATATGAACTCATCACTCATTTCACTCATCTAGGGTGTAATTCTTAAGCATTTTTAATCCTTTGTTTATGTGCATCAAAGATGGTTGGTAAAATAGAGAATCGGCTAAGACTAAAGCCTTTTCTCGTTTTCTCCTAATCACAATTAGCGACACATCACCTGATATCAAAATCATTACACGGTTTGAGGCAGTTTTCAAGATATTAAGTAGTGGAGAAGCTGCTTCAAAATTTTTGAAGTTTTGCATACTTTCTTTTCTGATAGAATCCTGTTGGTGCGTGTTGACCAGAACAGTTTTGCCTTCTAGATAAATTGTTGAGGATTATTTCAAGTTCCGAGTTTTGGTTGGTAACCGCGTTGCTCATTTTGTTTTTGAAATAAGTTGAGTTGGCAGAAAGACTGGCAGCAAGATTGGCCTTTGTAACATTTGACAACATACCATAAAAATTTATGAAATTCATTGATAATTGAAAAACTAAATCGTTAAAATTTAACGCAACCTTAATTGTTATCATCTTCCGATAGACCATTGCATATCTAAATTCATAAATTTTTATTTGGACCACTTCAAGACAATTAAAGAATTTTGTGGAATTAGTTTGAGTTCTTCCAAGTCACCCAGAACTTCTGTCAGCTAGTTCTCTTCCATTTATGTCTGTAAATTATGCATTAGGGAAAATTCTACTTTTCTCGATCTTTTCATGCTCGGGGCAGGTATAACCAAATTTCAATTTCTTACATAATAATACATTGACCTCTTTTGAAAAGCGAATTATTTTAAGTTTAGATTTTCTTGTGATTTGTTCCAGTAACAAGTACCTGTGTTGATGAGTCATAACACAAACCAATTTTAATATCTTTGGAAGGAGATTTCAGTACATGCATTAAAAGTTACTTGAACGTTTTGTTTTACTACTCATTTGACGGGTATAAAATCTTTCATAACCTTTCAAAGAATTCAGACTAATTATGAGATCAATGCTACGGTTCTTGATGGCGATGCCGAGAAGAGGGAAATATGATTCTTGGAATCAAATCGTCTGAAGGAGGAAGAGGATGGGTGGCGTGTTGAAGCTGCAGTTATTCTTTTCATTCGGCTTAATTCAAATTTGAATCGACTTGTTAAATCGGCTTAAATTTGACAACGTGCCGAGGATTTGGTTGGGTAATATATTGGGACTTTTGATCATTCTGTTTAGATTACATAATATTATATTTCTTCGGATATTTCAGAACTTGAATGAGAGATGAAAATAATGCATGAAGATTAGAGCTAAAATCTCTTCACCGTGATGAACTCATCACATAATATACATATCTGGGTATGCAAATCTGTAATCGAGACATTTTATAAAATTCAAGTTAGTTTTAGAATGAGACCATCCAAGGGAGTCCAGAGCCGAATGCAAACATTCGGATAGAAATTTAGCTGCTTTAAAATGCTATGAATATAACTGGAAATTAACTACACACAACCATTCAAGCATTTACGAGCAACATGTTTTTACAAGATTTAATCCAATTGACATTTATTCTTACATTCGTGGGAATTTTAATTGCGATACAAGAAAATGCTGAATACAACAAAGTGTTGTGACAGATCAATTCGCGTAATGTACACACATGCACTGTACAGTAATATTATATGTATATATTCCAAGAAATGCTGAATTTAATATTTTTTACCGTACATTAAGTACCTGCTAACGTATAAGCATCTCAGGGATTAAGTAAGTACTTTCCAGGGATCGTCACGAAGCCAACTTAAAGGATGACTCACTCATATGAGGCATTTTTATTATTTACATAATTCTCGTATAAAAAGTGTGAGACCTACTCTAGATTTAATGAATATGATTATGATTGTCGTCTAAGTGCTTCTACAATACAATCAGAGGCTATTTGGAAGGAACATTTTTACGGAAACCACCTTAAAATGGTTTCCTTAAAAATGTTCTATCCAAATAATCTCTGCAATACAATTACTCCAAACAAATAAAACAATCGAAATATCTACAGCGATTTGACCAGATATCTATCTATAGCTAAATTTTAGGAGAGTGCGCATGATGACATTGTGGCTGATCTTGACCTTCCATAGGGTGCTAATCGAGGAAAGGTTCCGTCGAGATGTAGACTTCTCGTCCCTCCCTGTGACTTTCTTCGAGCTGGAGGATTTGGCACATTGGCTTCAGACGTGGCAGTGATGCAGTTGGTCGTAGTAATGGTAATAGGGTTGGTTGTGGGACAGGGACAAAATTTCTTTGTCATGGGGCTAATTGAGAACAAAAAAAATATCCAGAAAAGAGTCAGCCCAGGTAGGCAAAATTGATAATAATATGTTAGGCTTATTTGAGACGTTTATATGATTTAGATAAATCAATATTGGAAATGGACTGGAGGTTTCATGTCCTCGTATGACGTTTTGACTGGGGCACATAAAATTATCCTCTTTGCAAAGAAACGCATATCATGGACTTTATTATGCTTGTTGAAAATTGTTTTCCGAAGTTAGAAAAAAATTAAATCTTGGAACTGAAGTCGCAAAAAAAAATCGTTGAGTTCAGAGCAAAAATCTTTTTTTCTTTATTTTTATTTACAAAAAGGAGAGAAACTAAACACGTCATACCAGTACTTTGCTTTATTATGGATTATACTTATTTATGCAGAAGTTTCCGAGCAAGGCGCCAAAAGCTAAAACGGAACGCACGCACGTTGTCGTACTGAACGTGGAAGTGAAAATCGCTTGCGTATCGCATGTGCTGGTTACTTTAATCATATCTCATTCAGGTCAGTTTTCATTGAGTAGACTCAACAACCAAGTCATAGATAGGTGGATGCAATATAGTTTCGTATGAATTTAATCATTCTCTGAATCATCTGAATCATCATCTTTGTTCCTGAGGTAAAATAAAACTTATTTAAGAAAAAGCAATATCATATAAAAACATTTAAAGTGAAATGTAAAAAAAATCTTAAAATTATGATTCGGTTTCATCATGTTCTGATGTCCCAATTATTAACATGGGATTGGTTTTGGGTTTCTGTCGTACAAAATGTTGTAGTTATGTTAACTGATTCTGAGTATTAATTTTATGAGTTTTACTGAAAAAGAGGTTTAATTTATAAAAGTGCAATCCGACGATGATGTAATCTAAAATCTATTTTCCAATGTTTCAGCTTAAGTAAAATGCATTCATCTGCAGATGAAAGCAAATTCAGGTCTGTTACATTTTACCCCACGTAACGTAAGTGGTGATAAATCAAAAGCCTTAGCTAACCTAACCAACGTTTTAATAGAAATTAAAATGAAAATTAGATAAAATGGAGCTTATTTGTTATCATTAGTCTCGTTATCGTTATTACGGGAGTCAGTGTTGGTGGAATTATTTTCTGAAAAACGGAAAATCAATAAAACGATAAGGGTCCAGATGGTGACGAGGATGGATTGGAACAAGAAATACGATACAATTGGGATCACAGCTAACAAATGTATAGGAAGTGGAGAGTGGCTGAAAAGAGAAAAAAGAAAATAAAAAATACTCCATATTATTACTTCTTCACTTCCAAGAAAAATTTAAACCCAGTCCACATCATTTCAAAAGAGTATTTAAAAGATTCTTAAAACAGGCAGGCAGTACAGTAAAAAATAAGAGAGTTATATTATTTCTATGACATGACCATACTAAACTGCGTTTTCATTCATCATTTGCATACAACATCCGTTGAATCTTATGCAAGTGCAAATGCAAATTGCAAAAACGCATTTTGTAAATAGTGAATGCATCAGAACTAAACAGTTTGCCATTTAGGATTACATTTTCTTTTTAGAAATAATTACTCATGTTAAAAGAGCCAAGCCGAAGGCTAAGCCCGATGAGATGATGTCATTTTTATACGGAATCAATGCTTTATGAAGGGCTTTAAGAAATCTTACACGTCTTGTTATGGGCTTATCGTCAAATTAGATAAAAAATGTCAATTGCTGAAAACCATGCCATGTATTACATATATCGCCTTGGAGTAGGAAAGGATATAAATATGCTAACGACAGTTCAAACTCTTTCTGGTGGGTCCGCTGAAGAACGAGGCAATGCAGTAGTCATTTTTAAATCCAACAATTTTACGATATGCAATAGATAGGGATGATTTTTCAGTCTTATTAATGTTTTAGTGACATACCAATGTCAGTGTAGGTATGATTGACGATAAATCGGTCATTGAACTTAAAAATGTTTCGTTCATCGTTAGTGCATATTTAAGGTGCACCTGCAAATAACTGGTCCGACCAGAGTAGCATTGTATTCCTAAATATCGTAAAGCCAGAGAACATCATTTCATCCAGACAATATGATGTTTTATGTATTGTATACAAACAAAGGCCTTTGGATTTTGTCTTCCATCAAAGGCTTCCTCAAACTGCATTTCCTATCACACTGTTACCAAACTATACATACGAAAAATGACACTAGTGAAAGTCACGATTTGATTTTAAATATTTATCATGCGATGGAATCCATGGCGTCCCCTTCATTTGGCGCTCTACTATTTTGGCCTAACTTGTCACCCTGAATCTGCATTCACCCATTCGCAGTCAAAATCAAACACAACAGACATTAGCAAGTCCCGTTTCACTTACACGTGGCAGGTCCTGCACATGCAAGAATATTTTTTACTCACAGTAGCTAAAATTTTGGTGAAGTAAAATCTACATGTCTATAAATGACAATATGACTATGCTAGTCAAACACATTTTCGATCATAAATTTAACGGCTCGTTAATGTACACGAGACATCACTTTACATGAATATGGATACGAATCAGTTTGACGTTCCTACTTTCGGCGTTATTTCTCAAAGCTTGGAATAACACGACATCCTTGTCACAAGTAAAGACAACTTTATACAAAAACGAACATGTGAAAAGGGTTTGTCAAATCTACTGTATGGCCTAAATTTATAGGTAAGAATCTCGTATATTTCTTCGAAGAAAGTGATAAATGTGATGCATGCATGTAAAAATAATATGTAAGCTTTAAAAAATAAATGGTATGTTCATGTCGCAAAACTTTCTCCGTACAGTACATAAATAAGTATGTTTCATGTTTAATGTAATTTTTACTGGAAAAAAATATCCTGACTTAAAATAAATATTTTTTTATTTCAAAAAGAAATGGTTTATATGCGTAGATAAAGTAAGCTTACTCGGAGTCGCTCTCAGATGAAGTTGAGATAAACGAGGAGGAAGTAGTAGTCGTTGTCGTCGTCGGCGACCTGCCCTCGGTAAAGTCTTTTTTGTCTTCTTTTAAATCAGCTACAGTCAATGAGTTAGGTGATGCGCCATTCATTTCTACAACATATACTACGTTTTTATTGTCAGAGGAAGTGTCAAGATCATCTTCCTCCACGTCATCGTCTTCTTCCTCCTCCTCTTCATCTTCAATTTCTTCGAGACTCTCGGACGAGTCTTTGGAACTAAGCTTTTTCCCAGGGATGATCATCTCGACGTTTTCAACTTTTTCTGATTTTGAGGCTTCCTCTACTTCCTCCTCGTCGTCGTCGCCGTCGTTCTCTTCCTCTTCCTCCATCTCTTCCTCTTCTTCGTTGTTTTCGGTATCTCCTGTTATAGTTTGCTTTTCAAGAGGAAAACATAAAAAGCCGAATTTAAATCGGGGCAACGTCATGCCAGACAACACACTATTGTGTGCACGAGTTGTTCATGACCTATTATGTATCTCAATCAGTTGATGATCATCATCATGATCACCGACTTCTAACATACCTTTTCAGTTACGGAATCCTCATTTCCTTCCTTCTCCTCTTCGGTGGGCTCCTCTGGGAGAACTCCATAAAGTGTTTCATATTTACTCAATTTCTTTTCGAGGCTCTCCAATTGCGCTACTGATGTGTCATACCGCTGCTTCAAATCCTCTATAAAAAAGGCATAAAAAAGTACAGATCAAGACAAGTTACCTTAGTTTTTTTCCGTTCAGCCTACTAGCGCAAGCAAAGAAACTCTCAAGGACTTGGATTTGTTTTGTTTTAAAACGCGTTGTACACTAAAAGCTCATTTAAGCAGACAGAAGCAATTAACATAGATTTGATGAAACGAGGCACAAAGCTGTGGCACAGATTCCCACTAAAATACAACAACATCAACATCGTATCATAATATTACTGACCCATTTCTTCACTGTGCGACGTTCTGATTTCCTCTACCTCCTCCAGATGAGCTATACTCATTTTTTCTAGTTTTCTCCGAAGATCCAAACTTTCTCGATCTGCAATTGTTGTAGCTCTCGTTATCTCTCTGTTGCATTCCGCCTCCTTCTTGGAAATTTCGTCTTTCAGTTTTGAAATCTAATTAAAAGAAACACATCCCATTCGTGTATAGGAGGAATTTTAGGCGAATTTTTTTTTCTCCTATTGCATAACGTGACACTAAAGCATCAACATCACATCATCACTATGGGGTATTGTGAGCCAAAAAATGTAGGGCTATTTGTTCAGTATACCTTTAAATTTTGTTTTCAACAAAATGCGCATCACACTCTTCGTGATCAAATTGCGCACCTTTCTGCTAAATTCTAGAATATCTTACCTCACGCTGCAACTCTTGCCTCTGTTTTTCCCAAGATTGTTTTGCTGATGACAACTCTTGATCTTTTTGAAGTTTCATCGAATCCACAGCTAACTGCCTTTCTTCTGAGTGATGCCTGCTCAGTTCTTTCCTAAGTTTTGCGCATTCCTCACGAAGCTTATCGTCCCACTGCAATATTAATAGTAGCCTAAGTAAGTTGCATGATTCAAAGCAGCGTGAACTTGGCGTATTTTTCAGCCAAGGATAGAAATAATAATTTTTAGATTAAATGATGCATAAGCATAATAAAAAATATTTTTTACATTTGCATTCAATTCATTCTTTTGTTTTTCAAGTTTGGCCCTCATGGTTTCCTCATGAAAGTCTATTCGTCTTTGAGCAGAATTTTGGATAACAGTCAAGTGAGCCTTTTCCTGATCAAGGAGTTTCCTCACTGAGCGCAGTTCATCTTGCATGATTTTTTCGCTCAGCTTTAAATGTTCAATTTGTCTTGACGCCGCTCTCAGGGATTTCTCTTGTTCCTGCGTTAGGCCACGAAGTTGCGTCAGTTCTGCCTCATGGGATTTCAGATGAGCAACCTAAAACAACGAATAATTATGCTTGAAACTT
>JAHZNI010004100.1:0-27645 GCA_027744415.1 Seira ritae | reverse complement strand
TGTACGAACTTGGACTTGTTTTTTCGTGTGTGTGCCCCACATTCCTCTAGACATCAAATATTGCCAATTACAAAATAAAAAAAATAAATGAATAAAAATGCATAAATGTGGTATAAGGAAAGAGGTCCTAATGATTATTAAAATATACGGCATTCAATAAATCGAATACGCGAGTTGAATAAATTTTTGGAGGAAAAATAGTAACCAATACGAAAAATGTAAACCAAGTGAAAGAGAAGAATTTCCTGAATTAATACATGGTGTTTTATTAATTTTACTCTTAAGAAATTTCGTTAGGACAACTTTCTATTTTGTTTCGGTCTCGTCAAACAGAAAATAAAAATGATAATAATGCTAATTAATGAGGAGGAGGATGATCTCACAGAATATACCAACAAAAGAGCGAGCACAAAACATTTAACTACTGAATAAGAATAACAATAAACTACAAATGATGAAACGTCCACACTCCTGAAAAGTTGGCCCTTCCGAAACAAATCCATATTACTTCCCATCCTTTGCCACCGGTTTTGAAGCTGAAGCTCCAGTTTTGGCTTCTTCAAGAGAAGTCATCTTGCTTGGATCCTTCTTTACGGGATCACTGCTTCCAGGCGACTTCGAAACCTGCTGCTGGGCCAGCGTGTGGCGACAAGGAGCAGTGCTCTCGGCTTTGAATTTCCCGTCCTTGAACTTCAACGGCATCATCTTGGCAAAATATTCTCCTCGCCCCAGGGTCAGCCACGAATGAAACTTATGGTAGGTTCTTTGTGAATCTAAACAGTTCAGAAGCAAAATTCTCGTATGACCGTAACCGCCATGGTTGAATTGTAGCATATTTCGTGATAATAAAAATGATTATAAACAATGATTTTTTACCTGGTTGATATCAATCAAAACTGAGTTAATCTCCAATCAAGTCCTCAGTGAGTCGGTTCTCCAGCAGGTAAAATTTAAAATTAATCAACACTTCTAATGAGTAAGGTGGATGCAATTCTATTTGTCCAGCAGAAAATCCAAGACGAATTACTAATAATAATGGAGCAAGTCTTTCCTCCTAAAAAATAGAATGCTCGAGTACCGGAGAGTTGTATAGTACGTGTAAGCAAGCACAATAAACGAACGATAATATCAACAACATATAATACACATCTTGCCTAGATGTTACAATACAATTCGATTTCGTATACACTTTCGTGTAAGGCAAATCACATAGTCGAAATGTATGTGCTACGCCGTCGCCGAATATTTTTGGAATCGACATGTACTCTTGTTCGTCCGAGAAAGTATAATGTAACGTTTAGGTTCAAACATGCTATACTTCTGTGGTTGCCCCGAATACTCGATGAGTCTTCCATCTTATATGTTCACTGACTGCATATGCTTGGCTAGTCGGCTAGTACAGTGATGATGATGATGATGGTGTGATACTAGATTACTTACAATGACTTGCTACGCATTTTCATTCTGGTCGAAAAATGTCGAGAATGTAGAATAATGAATAATAGTATGGGACAAGATGAGAATTCAACAGAATCGTATCTTCATCGTGTAACTTATCAATCGTCTTCAATCCAAATGCAATTCCTTTTCGTGTTTAGATGAATGATTGATCCGAGTCGAACTTGTTTCAGAATTACCGTAAATGCTCTATTCACCACCAGGCGTCTAATTATCGTTTGTCTCTGGTAATAAATTTGAAATAATCGCCGGTCTCTTATTATGGCCGGGTCTCTAGTTTTAACCGGGTACTTTTCATAGACTAATATTTTGTACTATAGGTACGTACGCCCGATCAAGCATCCCAGCATTTTAGGCGCGAATTAACGAACGTTGGTTTGGCCTGTTTGAATGAACTTTTTGCATTCCCTTCATGTTAGAATCATTTCAATAATTTGTATCACCTATGTATTATGATAAAGAATATAATTTGTTTGCCAATTTTCGTAATACACTTACCTTGTGGTTTTACATTTATTCATTCATCCTATCATAAATATTTATTTTTTGGTTGGTCAAAATTATCCCCGGTATCCTATTAACGCTCTGAGGCAAAGGGCCGATTTTGAAATTTCCCCAGTGCCATTTAATTAGAGAATTTACGGTATGCAAAATTGTAGCATGGATGAAATCATGCCATTCATTATGGAATCATGGCAACAAAAATTCCAACCGGAAATATTGTTTTAATTTTTAAAATGCAATTCTTCTGTTGAAATGTAGTAATACAAATCTAATGCGAGTTTACTGAAGTTTACGTTCGTCTGCTTATTGAATAAATGAATCATATTTTTATTATCCACAAAATTAGTAAGTTTATTGGCTGGATATTTGTAATAATACAATAGTGCAGTATTCAGATTGATTATATTCATCATCATAATATGGATCAAGATCCTACTAAAAATGATAATAAAGCATAATTAAGTCTATCTTTTTAACAGGTTCCTTTGTATAATAAATGCATTAATCATGTGTTAAACAAGTTTTGAAAGCATTGGAAATATATGATGAATAGGTACCTTCACTTCATTTCACCCCAGCTAAGCATTATGATGACAAGGACGGATTTTCACTTTTCAAACATACTTAATCCGTTCAAAAGGACCAATTTCTATTTTTGATGATAAACGACACATGAAAAAAACTTCCGCGATGAAGGAGGAGGTTGCATTTGCATGAAAAAAAAGACTTAAGTCTCTTGATCAGTGAACGTGATTCTTCCATTTCCAATTTACTCCTCATGTCACTTTGATTGAGTGACGGAATAGAGCTCTCAGCACAGTTTAATAGGTGGCTTTACCGAGAAAGGAAGGCTCTCATCACACATAGTCTCTTCTACCTTTTTTTCCCCTCTCCGATCTTTTGTACTCGAAAATATAGTTTTTATCATTATAGAAAAAATGGATATTCCGCTTGGGGACATCTAACGACTCAAAAGTTTTCCAGTGAGGACGATCATCATTTTAGCCCGAGTATATGTATCGATTTTTATGCGCCAAAATACTGGAGACGAGTGGAAGTATCACTGGTGCTACTTTACGGATTAGTGCAGCACAGCCGCACGCAATATAATACATTTCCAGTATAAAATATTACTTAATAAATAATAAAACACATAAAAAAACTTCTTCTCTACAGCAACGTCATGATGATATGCCCCATCTTTTCAAGCCTATTGGATATCGCCCTTTTTCCACCGCTTAAATCCAGATAAAAAAGGATCATTAGGTAGGTGACAAAAAAGATTGACGGCGATTTGTCTGCAACTCAAGCCAGTGTCAGCAACAAAAAAACTTGAGACACGCCAACAGCAGCAGCGTAAGCTTGAGCAAAACTTTTAAAAGTGATGGAATGGAGAATAGTAGGAAGCATAAGTTTCCCTCCATGTATTCACCACACCTCATGATTCACGATGCTCCCTTATTTTATCCTCGGCTGGCTCTGTAATTGATGATTAGAAGTGGATGAATGAAGCATGTCAAAATATTGTTTAAAAACTTTAGCGGCGTGAACAATTGTGGCTCTTTGGAGTACATGAAATGCCACTTTTTCTCCCCTGCCATCCCTGGCATCTTGAATTCAATGAGACTGCTTCTGGTGGTGACTGAATCTTGTTGAGAATTGAGAAAAACTCCCTGTGATCCCAACAGTAATTAAGGCAAATAAAGTCGGATTTGAAATGCAACAGCTCAGCTCAAGCTCCAGCTTTCATATTTACTTTTCTACCTACGGGTAGTGCAGTTCTGATTGAAGACAAACATTTTAATTCAGATTGAAGACACGTGGCGTGTAATAACAAGGGACCGTTGGAAAACGTGAGTAATGACGTCATAGAGAACCTTTTCTCTTGCAAAAGCATTACATTCCTGCATATATGCGAGTCAAGGAGCTGGACGAATTAAAAAGCCAGCCCTAAATTATCAATGCATTCATGTGCATAACAGCTTTCATTTTTTCGTAAGTCACCTTGGTGAAAGTTTTCACTCAAAGTCAGCCAAAAAGAAAGGACATGTACCCTAAAGTCAGTAGAACCGCAACAATCGCACCAATGCAATGAGTTCCTGAAAAAATTGGTTTGTTGTGCCATTGCTTCGTCTGAAATAGTCGCACACAGAACAAAGGTTTACATACCTACATGACAAAAGTTAGTCAATATAAGTAAGTCGATTATTGAAGTTTAAAACGAGTCAAGCTTTTGTTAGTGTTCCATATAATCATTGCTGTACTACTTGAGAAGCGCATCTCATCAATCAAATCACTACTCTAATATACATTCAGCACAGCAGGTGGCCATCAAAGCAATCTGCTTTTGGCTGGGCTATTTTATATCGCTGAACCCTGAGGAGGCCGGAGGGAAAGCAATGGAATAGTTTACGTCGATGGCGATGATGATGCTCGATATCCAACAATACAGCTTCAAAAAAGTTAAAACAGTTGTTGTCGTTGTTCTTAAAAGACAAGCTAACATACTACTACTACTATGCTTCCACTATGTCATCGGTAAATCTAACAAGCTTACGCTTTTGACCTGACGTTATGCACTTTTTCTATAAGGAAAAATGTCGAATGCGCTGAATGAATGCTTGCATCATGTGGAGTTCGTCTGATGAAATACAGAGTTCAATTCTGTCAGAAGAACGCTCATTGGCTGGTCTGAAAGCCTCTATGTGATGGAGGAAAATGTATTATCAAGGGAAATGATGAAATGATATGAAATTGAAAGTAGACCCTTCTCGAACTCTGCTATCCATTTACTTAATTGAATGTCAGATTGTCATTTACCATACACAGTTTTGAATATTGTCAGCCAGGCAGCAACATAGAGATATGTAGATGATTGGGGAGGAGATTTTCTTCGTGTTTTACATTCATCAAAAAGAAAACAGAGCGTGTGTAGTAACGTTAAGAAGCCATAGTCGTCATCATCATCGTCATCATCTGTCATCGCGATGAATAGACAGGATAGAAATTGTCTAATAATGAAAAAATGAGAATTTTTTATGAAAAAAAAATCAGAGAGTGGTTGCCATCAACCTTCTTAATATGGACTAAACCTATGTAGGTACTTGGCTTTGCAGTATTTATGAGTGTGATGCGAATGCGACTTTTTTTGGGGGGGGCGAACGGCAAGAAAAAACGTTGCTTATTTCAGCCGAAGTTTCTACATGCAGTTGAGCCAATAATTTTAAATTGTGTTCGAGCATTGATATCTAGTGATGCAATTTTGTCCTAGGTGAGAGCCCTCACTTTCCAAAACGCCCACTTTGATTTAGAGGCAGACACAAGTTCTGTGTGGACTTCTAATCCACAGGCTTTATTGCGCCGTACTCCATCGACTTCAAAAAAAGCATGTCACACGCGTGACATGTCATTCTCGAAAATATAATATAGAAGCTGATAATATCTCGTAGTAGGAATTAGAAGTCAGGCTGGGCTGAGTTCCACACATCATCGTCATCACATCACATCATACGCGAAAACACGAGGAACAAAGGTAGAGAGAAGAAAAAACCAGAGGATGAACGATTCGATTCAATTTCTTCTTAACTTCGTTAAATCAACTCTTCCATTTTCGTTAGAGACTTTTCTGGGAAAAATAAAAGAATTCTCGCTCTCTTATCATCCATCAAAGAAAGCTCACAGAGAGACACAGTGGAGGAGTAGTAGTAGATGTAGTATGCCTACTATAGGTAGTATATCATGTACATGCTTTGGCTCTAGCCACGCTGCTTCCTTCTTCCATTACATGTAGAAATTGAGACAGATCTCATGTGTATGACAAAAAAAGGAATGGATTCCCCGATTCGCTTTCCTTTACCCCCATTCCAATTCACATGAGACTTTTCGTTTCAAGATATGAGTGGTGGAGGGTCACCTGGCTACTTTTGACCTTTCTTTCTTCTAAGCTCAGATTTCATTTATTACATGATCCACGCTTTTTTTTCATTCAAAGAACAAAATTAGAAAGAAATGAATCGTTTGAGATATACGAGTCGTCGCTCTTCGCAACCCTTTCATTCACTCATATTTCCAATGTTCGTATCCAGGAAGTAGAGCAAGTGTGTCTCGTGAGTATACGTACGAGTTTTTCACTCCTTGCTTTGCTCGTTCAGTTCCTTATCTGAACGAGTTCTTTATTTCACTCACCTTCTTCTCAAAGAGATATACATACGTATAATATTGAATATTCCCGAGGAAAGTGGATTCGCAGTCACAGGTACACGAGAAAACGCTGGTTGGTTTTCCACGACGACTGTCTACATCGTCGTGCTTGGCTACTGAGTTATAAGTACAAAGGAATTATGCATTAGTACATCCAGATTACCACTTGTATTAAAAATACAGGATTTTCAGATTTGTCTAGGGAATATTAAGGGAGGAACGACAGAGAGAGGGAACAGAAAAGTCTTTGCCGAGACATTTATAAAAATAAATTCTGGAAGAGAAAGAAAAACAAGTCTCTGTGTTCGCAACGCTGGCATGAAGAAAATGGTGAAATAGAAACTGAGCAGGGTCGCGATAGCGGAACTTGGTATGCCGCTGTGCGATACATGAATTAAGTTAACGTGTGTACACACGAACAAAACCTAAATGCGTTTTCCTAGAGCGAGCAAAAGGCTTACGACAACTGCTACAGTCGGAGCCATTTTCAAGATAATCTCGCCTGCTGAAATAGGGGAAAGTGGATGATAAAGACAGTCGAGTTGCATAAAAATAAAGCTCTTGGTTTGGTGTATGTAGGTATAACAATCCAAACCTACCAATGCCTAGTACTACTTACTGTAGCTACTCCTACTCTTCACGATTAGTTTTCCTTCTAGCGGGAAAAGTAAAATGGGATGAGCACATGCTACGAGCTCAACAATATGACTTTTTATGCAATCACCCTTTGAAAAACTTGTTACGAAGAACCATGCATAAAATATATTATTTCGATATTTTCTTCCAAACTCAAAATTACCTCTCATTTCACCCTAAAATTGGGCAAGTTGAATTCGCTTTTTTTGACTTTCCGAACAATTTGCAAATCTCCTGTTTCCCTTCATGGTTTCTGCATTCATTTCTTTCGGTCTGATGTGTAGGACTGCTGCATCATTCAGAAAAAAGAAAGGCAAAACTTCGCCTTGCACATAACATGAATTACATATTATGCATAGCGTTGGCTAGTATTCCCCTACGTGGATCAGGTCAATATTTTAGATATATATCAACTTATAGACATTTGTATACCATCTCACTTTCCCCTGCGCAGTTACGTAATTCATGAAGTGCTTCCTGAATCGAAAAGCAAAAGGGACTGCCATCAGCACGAAGTAAATAAATGTGTGCATGGCGTACAGTCTGTGGATAGAAATAGAAATTAATGAATTTTTAATATCCTTATTTTTCCTTTGCTAGAGTAAATTGTCACTGTGATAGCAGAGAGATACCACTTTTTTCCCTTTCGCTTGAACGTAAAAGGCTTCTCTTTCTATCGAGCCACTTCCAACTTCACATTTTTAAAGTTTCACTGTCCTTTGTTATCTTTGACGCTTGGCCTAGTGAATATTTATATGATTCTTGAGGAAAGTTACGAATTTGCCATTTGGCTTTTGTTTTCAGTACAAATTATTTTCAATTTTGTTTTAAGGCATCCAATAAAGTTTACAAATCCTCAAATGAAGTACAAGCGCAGGCAATGATAACTGAAGTCTTCTTAATTTCTGTCACTGTTATTTGATATTATATATTGCATTGAAGCTGATATATCTGCCATCAAAGGAAAAATGCGTGTACTACTATGCATGCATTACTAAGATACTTAAATCTACGCCCTACTTAAATACTTCATCGAGAGCAACCACAGTTGGAGTTTACCCCAACGGCTACGTTCGAATAAAGCAAAGTATGTAATTGTAATGTTTTTGTCATTAATTTTTAAGTGTGTATGCACATATGTACAGTTATTTTTTAACCAAGTCCCCAAGATTTGCTTTAGTTTAGGTAGTTTGGTATTGTTGTGTAAGTCTTGTGACATTTTGTGTTCACTCATTTATGTATTCATTATCAGAATTCAATTCCATGGCTTCATTAAGTAAACGTAATAGTCTGTAACAGTCTTTCAAACGATCCGTGAAGATTGAACTAGTTTAAAATTAATATGCAGAGGAACATGTACGCCCCAGCGTTGCTTAAGAACTTTTTTCCTCTTGGCTCTCCTTATTTTGAAAATACAGAGCAGCAACAAATTCAATTTTCATCCGGATCCAAATCAAGATTTTTTAATCATTTTGAATGTTGTAAAATACCAGCGGCTATGGAAATAATGAACTGTTCTGCGAATGCTTCGTTAAAGGAACATGCTTTTAATTTGGTTCGGGGAGCGAACCTAGATAATTGAGTCGTCTGCTTATCAGTTGACACACTCCATCTTCTCGTTGTGCTCACAGTATTAATTAAATGTAAGACATTGATTAATCAGATGAAATCAAAGGAATACCCATCACCAATTTCAAATAAAAACTCTTTTCGTCCCAGGACACTTTACTTGATGCAACGTACCCCAAGCATCTTCCTTTCTTCCATCCATTTTTGGTATGTTTGCCGCATCACATGGTGCAAATTAAAACGGCGATGCATACACAATTTTTTACCCATGCATAGTATCTGCATGCATACTTATCCCATCCCTTCTTTTTTCCAAGTTGTCAGAAGCTTTGGCTTTCACTTAATTTCTTATCTCATCATTTTCTCTCCACGAACCACTTTCATCCAAAAGCAAACTTTTTTTTCTGCAAAAGTTAGATGACTATAAAACTGAAAAGATGCAATTTTTACGCCCGTCATTATTTTCGTCATCATCATCCTCACATGCCAACAGTGGAGGACATTTTTTAAATGCACATAGTTAAAGTCACATGTGTCGTGTCTAATGATTGTGCGGGGAAAATGAAGAATGTTTGAGTAAATTCTGCTCGCAATCGTTTTTCAGAGATATCATTATCACCATTAAGATTAAATTGCATCAAACAAAAAACGTAGTCGAAATTAAATTGGAAGCATGAAACATTGTTGTCTGACTTTGTTTGTTTTCAATGCTCTCAGTTTTTGCAAAAAAAAAATAAATTAACAATGTTTTGTGTAATTTTACGTTTAGTTTAATGACCGGTTCTTATTATAGGAAACCAGTAATACTGTTTTGAACTCCCAGCAACAAATAAAAAGGTGTGTTATTCCCTTATTCCTTATGGCATATTTTCTTTTAGAGTTGTTTCACTAGTTGTGCACCTCATTCAATAAAAGCCCTGCTAAATTTAACATCGTATCGCCCCCTTCACGTTTACAAAATCACATCAAATTATCCACTTAGGCTGGTGGACTCCTCCCCTCCTCCATTTTTTGCATATTATAGGTACTTCTGAGGAAGAATCCTTTAAGCCTAAAAAGAAGCTCAGCACTCAGCAGCACCCATTCAAAGAAACATAAATGCATAATATTATATGGCCTTGATGATGATGGTGGGGCAAACGAGCTACCTATCTCATTCTCGTTGAGCCAGGAATAGACAAATCCGTTGACAAAAATGCGCTTATAATTCGTTAAAAGAATCCCTTTCTTTGGGTAAAATATTTCTCATTCGTCTCAGGGGGGCTCATTACTAACAATATCATGGTTGAATCCAGCCAACCAAAACCACCTATCTTTTCACCATAAAAGTCTGAGAAACTAATCCACATCGTTCCCATAATGTGTGCTTAAAAGTCTCTTTTCCTGTGGAGTTATCTAAATCATTTCCCACAAATCTATAGCCAAAGAGCTCGCAATAAGACAATGACTGTGATAACAACAAAGTTCTCTTTATGTACATATATGGAAGCCATATACATATACCTATTGAGCTTTCATTCTTGTTTTGCTTTTTAACTTTCCTTATTCTCTCATTTCATGCGACTGAAAGGGGGTGTACACGAAATATACATCCCATTTCAGTTTAAATTTTGCGCATTTCTGGGAACTGTATATCTATTCGCAGCTTCACTATATGTATTAAGTATGTAACTAAGCGAGTGTATTAAGTATGTTCTTCGTGGGAGGAAGGAAACGAAAAATGTTGTAAAAATGGGGTTTATATGGCTTGTTTGAGCACAGAGAATAATAGACCATATTCTCCTCTTTTCTCCCGTAATTGAGGAAAATGTCTTTCCAAGTAGCTGTCCATTTTCACTTTTCATTTCACCAGAGAGCTCCATAATATTTACTTCTTAGTTCTTCCACTATTTCTGACAGGATTGCGAGCCCACATTATCTAAGGCAAGTGACATTCCAAAAAAAATTAGTTGCTTCTTGGCGAATTCAACCAGCTGAAGCGATTTTGGCTATTTGGGTCACTTTTCCCATGTTGATTAAAGTAATAGATTGATCTTTTAAAGCGCTCTTCTAATTCTGCGAAACTATGTAGTGCACTCTAGAAAATTCCCTTTTTATGTTCGAAATCAACATTTGAGGATAATAAATTGTCCAGAAACGATCACCACCGTCAGTTCGTCTCGTCGTAAGTATGAAAAGGTTCTGCTCCATGGATTATAAGAACAGCAAACGGATTTCCTCACTCGCTTTCTCTTACATCTTAATTTATATATAATAGAGAAAGTATCTATCGCTGTTTGCTGGACAGTCACCGAAAGGTATACTACTGAAAATAAAACAGAGTCGAATGAGGTTGAAATGTGTACACGAGATTCTATTCTGAGGGAGAGCTGAAGGACAGCAGACATTTCATTCTCTCAGGAAATTAGTCTCTCCATTTATGTTGATAATGCTGCTGATGAACTGGTGAAAGAGGCCATCAGCGTTTAATTATTGCTTAGTTCCCTGCATTCACTGTCTCCTCAATCCATTTACTTTTTTCCTGGGAAAAGGAAAAAAATGAGACTTTAGCCTTGCCATGCATGACCAACGCTTAATTTTATCTTAATGAAATTCATTATGATGACCTGAAGGAACACCATTTTATTTGGATGTCTCTTAGGCACTTTTGCCAAAAGTTTACTGAATTCTGATAAAAAAAGTCAAAGCAGATAGTTTTTTTCCAGGAAGAATACGTCATCCCAACAATTCACATTAGTCAGCTCTCAAAATGTTATGGAATGACGCTTTACTAGTCTGTCACGTGCCTACATTTTAAGCTTCCAACCACCTTCTAGGTATGTATATAGTAGCACCCTTTTTATGACACCTGGAAAAGAAAACGACCCAAAACGTGGATGAATTGGATGCAGATGAAGTCCGATAACCTACTTTGATATTTCCCTAGAAAACAATATAAAATTTCTATAGCTCATTCAGGAGTCGTTATGGCAAAGATGCGAATAATGTGAGTTAAACTGAACAGACTCTAAATACATACCATCAATCTGATGGCTACACACGCTTCCTTCAGTTAACGAAAGGTAGTGATTTTCATCTGATTTACCAGAAGTCGGGCTGGTGTCCAAGACGGATCTTTTACTTACTTCCCTTGCCATATAGTTTCAGCATTGAATTGAGCTGAACTGACAATCTATTCTATTCCTTTTATACGAGAGAAATATCGAAATTTTCTGAAAATACCATTCCAATTTATCCATATTACACTTGACAAAAACGAATCGTAAGCAAAGAATAAAAAGTTGTTCCGTCAGATTTTTTTTTCGGATTACCTGCGGCAGGATTTTTTGATTCATTTGATATTCATTCATGTGATGATGTCAAAAAGATTTGAAAATGATATGGATGGCAGATTTGTTCTTGGGCAGATGAGAAAGATAAACACGTCGTCTTTTAAAATATTCTGGAACAGACAACACAACACTTGATGGCAACTGGCAAGTTACACAATACAATTACTGTCTATGTTTTCTAAAGGAGTTAACAATGAGTTGTTAGTTGTTAAAAATCTTTGCTTGCATACCTATATTAACACGCCGGTTTTATGTAAAACTTTTAAAAACCTTCACCCCCATCGCTTATGGGAGACCGCTGAAAAATTAGTACGGCAAAAGGTTTATAAGAATAAGAATATATATGTAGAAGGCTGATGCTTGATAGACAAAGTTGTGCCAATGCTGCGAGCGTAGGCTTTATACGTTGGGAAAGAAACGAATCTTTCTCTGCGTCGTGATGAAAGTTGAGTAACCATAAAATGTGTTTTTTCTTCATGGAAATTTGAAAATTCCCAACAGTACAAGTAAGATTCCCATGAACAATTCAGCAAACTGTTTCTTGGAAAGTAGTGAAAAAAAGAGAAATCAAATGTAGAGCAAGCGCAGGCGGATTGTTTTAAAATACTTTCCCCTACCCAACACGTCCTTTTCTCTTTAACCGCTGCAATAAAAGCAATTTTCCTCTTTTAGTCCTTCTCCATAAAACTGACAATCCATCTATAAAACCTCGCAGCCTCGATCCAACGCAATCTTCAAATTAACGGTATACCATCAAACTAAAAAATAAATACTGCAGTTGGTTCCTGCTGTACAATCGTGATGACACCAATACTCTCATCATCAAATAAATTTCTAGAACATTCACAAACTGGTAACTGGTCATCATCATTACTGTCTACCATCACTGTCATCGCCGTTGCAATCATCGTCATCGCAATTCGCCGTAAAACAACGATTACTACAAAAAGAAAAAAACGTTAAGCTAGCATTATTACATTGTGTGATAGTCCCTGTAAAAGTTACACCTTTCCTCTTCTTCCTTGCTGGCCAGCTCAATCCACGAATCGATCTGTTTTGATAAATGAATTCTTGATGAGTTACGTTGTTTTCAGAGAAAAAAATGTTTGTCCATTTTCTTTCTTTTTCAGTTGTGTAGTCTAACTTTAAGCTAAAAATATATGTTGTGGTGTGTGTGTGTGTGCTCCTCATATTCTTGTTTTTCTCTTGCCCTCCACAGACAGACGAACATACGAAGAAAAGGAAAGCAAAGAAACCATCTATTCTCCTTCTTTTGTACTGTGAGTTAACTTAAGGCAAACAATAAAAAGCACCCAGTGGTTCGCAACTTTTTCAAAAATTCCGCTGAGATTGATAATAGATGTGCTGGTACACTTTCACCTAGGAAAAAAGAGGCATCTACGTACTACAAAAATCTTTGATGCACATGTATGAAAGCTTCATCATCATCCTCTTCCTCCTCCTTCGTCATTCTTTTTTCTCGTTCCATGTGTGCACGGTGGTGGTTTGGTTGTGCTAAAGCCTTTTGGGAATTTACTACTTGGCTTATGCACAAATGTTTACCAAAACTTTAAGGAACTGGAGAGGAGAAAGAACCCCCTGGAAAATATATTGAGTCTACGTTTACGTCCACGTCGGTCTACCTCCATCCTCGTGCTTACAAATACACACCGTATTATTTATTCTATATATGGAATGTAATGGCAAACATGAATACTTTTTTTTCCTCAAATTTACTGGCACAAGTAAATTCTTGTTTCAACAACTTTAATATCTTGCTCTTTTTATTTCGCTACATATCTGCTGACAAGCAAAGAGCAAAGTAATGTAACACTGCTATAAGCTGAAATCACTCTATCCTTTTCGCACCATTCATTCCCGTTGCATCGTACAAGTAAGTATAAATCTTTTCTATAACTGCTGCTCCATTTGTACCAAGTCCAAGATTTCTTTAACTTTCTTTTAGAACAGAATTTTTTTCACTGAGTCTTTAGATACATCTAAAGCAATGGCTGCAATGATTTCCCAGCAAATTATTAGTTTATCCTCAAATCCTCGGCTTTTTTTGATTACGTAAAAATCCAGACGGTACATGCATGTATTAACACGAGGGCATTTGGTACGAGTAAAATAGATTTAGTATAGTCTACGCTCACATTTGTTTTAGCCAGCACTTTGTAATGAATATGAGAGCACGAAGTAAACGTCATTTTTGGGGGTATATATCTTGTGCTACTTTTTGACGTGTTGGATGATGTTTCATCTATAAAAATGGGACCAGGAACTGGCTGCTTCCAGCGTAGAGGTATGTATCTGCTTTGATGCTTTCCACTTTATGTCTTATTGTCCCTATCGGAATCTAATCTCTTCGCAATAAAATCTTAAGTCTGAACACAATACAGCACAAATTTCTCCATTCTTTTCAGCACTTGAATGTGACATAAAGTTATCCTCTCTTTCTTCCTCCTTTTTTAACACGCCCCCAACCATCGTTTGATGTAGTTGTTGAGGTTATAAACAGGAAAAGGACAGTTATGACAAGAAAATGGAGAAAGTGAGAACTTTCTTTTTGCGAAAGAGTGGAGCGCATCGCATCGCATCTTGTCGGCAAAATAAGAATGACAATAACACACTTTATATTTCTATACGCTGTACATATGCATGAGAGTATATATTACCTTTCTTCTAAACTCTCCGGAAAAGGAAAAGAAACTTTATTTATTTTGATGTTGATGGAAAACGCCAGAGAATGGATGGAGTTTTTAAATCACCCCCCAAAAAACACTATTTTTTGGAAGAATACACTCCCGCTTTTCACTATGCCCAAGGGAATCCGATTGAAAAGAGGTACCAGAGGAAGAGGGGAGAACTACAGTAGCTGCACTCTTATTTGCAAGAAATGTCTATGTAAGTAGTAGATGAATACAAGAAATTGTAATACAGGTTCCTCTTCTGTAAAAAAATATGGACATTATATCGCGGTTGATGGTGGTTGGTGATATACTTAGGTGTGACTAGAGGTGCTAAAAATATATTATGCGAGCTTAAATGTATCAATGCATAAAGTAAAAGTAGGAGCTCCAGCTTTGTATTATGGAGTTTTATTATGCATGCATAAGTAAACCTTGTTCATTGCTCTGTTCTCTAAGAAAAGTAGAAAGCTGAAAAAGAAAGAGAAATTTGTTCATGTGGACCTTTTTCTCTTTTTGCGGAAACTTTATGCTGGTTTTTAGCATACATTTGATAATTTACGGCATCGTATAGCATATAATATGTCTACCTGGACATTTCCTAGACTTTTGCCCTCAAAGTATACACAATCCAATGCAGGAAACCCTTTTGTGAAACGCTGATCTTCCTCGAAACTCCCATCATCATAATAAGTAATATTATGTATTTCCAGAATAACTATAAGTACGAATCATTCAGAATTTAGTTGAGTCAACGTATGAACTTCTGTTACAGTGACAATAGGTAAGTATTCAAAGCAACAGAAGCGTTGTATGCACTATATTTTGTAACTGAAAAATGAACTTTCTGGACACAAGTTCCTCCCTGAAAAAGCAAAGATGAAAACATGTGCAATGCAATTTAGAATAAATTTTAAAAAAACGCAAAATGTTTGAGTAAGTATGTATGGTACAAAGTTTATCTCTCTTTCCTTCCCGTAACGGTGACAAGTTTGGAGTGGAAAATGTGTATTTGTTAAAGTATACATTCAATATACAATATGTAATATGTATTTAATATGAGCACCGCACTAAGCTCTTCTCTTGTTGAAAAAAGGGGAATTCCTTGGTGAATATTTTGAGCGCTGTTGTTAAAGAAAAAAACACGATAAGTATCGACAACGACAGACGAGCAAATTCGCCCAAAAAATATGTTACATACCTACTCTTGTTTGCTCTCCAGCAAGCAAAATATGTGTTCCAGTGTGCAATTCATAATTTCAAAGGAGATATCATCGGAATAAAAGCAGAATACATATTGCAGCAATACATGTGTTTATTTTCGGCTGGGACTGAAAGTGTCTAAGTATTCCTTATGAAAGGAGATGGCATTACTTTAAGTTAGCCTGTGTAAATAAGGCATTAAACTTTGTCCAGTCGTATTTAAAGTATTCATTGTTAGCAATAATAATGACCAAACGTTGCCCTTTTATGCAGTTTACACAATGATGATTATGCATATATATGCCTTCTCCACATTCCCGACAGGGTTGTTATATTGACGGCCGGGTTTTCTGAAGTCCAAGACAAGGAAGAGACAAAATGATGATGTAGAGGTTTTTAGTTTTTATAACACACGTTTATTCCTATCTCTGGATTGTGGAAACATGACAGAAACTCGGATAAGTTCAAATTTTACTTGAATGATTTTCTACAAAGCCAGTGACACAACTGGTGTAAGATGTTTCTGCATGAGGTGAGGATGAAGAGTCAATCTTTCGAAAATAAAACCCAATTCATTACATCACAACACAACCGTAATAACCGATGGATTGAAATAAAATAATTTTCATGCAAGTCGTGGACTGCGGCTTCATCAGAGAGAACGTAACACCAACCTACCCACCACCAATATTTAGATAGTCAAGAAAAGGTGAAAGTAGTGCAGAAGCCTATATTCTTATGGCTATAAAAGCACATAATATTCTACTGAGTAAGAAGAAGAGAGTAAGTTTGTGCACGTGTTCCTCCAAAATATAATATTTATTTGAATAAGGAGTAGCACGTAAACGTTTAGAATTTGATAGCATCCAACTTCACAATATTAATCTAATACGAACTTTGAAATATGTATCTTGCAGAATGAATAGGCATAGAGGAATGAGACAAGCACGAGGATGGTCACAGGTGTAGTGAAGTGAGAGAATAAGAGAAAAATATATTATTCTTTTTGCTAGCTGCGAGCGTGACACAAGCGAGAGCAGAAAGAACTCGCTTTACTGTTAACTTTACACACAGACTAGCTATTTTTTTTACCTTACACCTCTTTTTTCTTTTACACTGGAAACGCTGCTGCGTGTTTAGTTTTGTGGTCCGCTTTATGATTATTTGATAGAAAAATAAAATTGTTATTGAACTGTGTATGTCGGCTAATGCCCAATAAAGAGTACGTGCATAATAAAATACCTAATGTGGTCGTACATTATAGACTTATGTGTTTGGTTTGGTTGGGTGAATGCACGTTATTGAAGTAGCTCGAGCGAGGGGCAATAGTTCGTTAAAAAGAGGGCTCCACAAATAAATGCACCAATGTTTCCACCATCAAAATATAAAGTCTTTATGCATGGTCACGCGTTCAAATGGAAGAACAGAACATGGTCACAGAGAATGTTTTCCACTTTTACTTTGAATTCACAAAGTAGGTAGGAAATAAGTTCGAACAAAGGAAGAGAGGAAAAAGGCGGTGTGGATGAAGAAGGCTCGAGCTCTACTCTCCTTGTTAGTATATAAAGCAGGTTTGGAAAGGATTCTCATTGACTGTCTTCATTTCGAAAATTGTATACTTCGGTTTAGAACTCTTTCCCTCAACACTGCTGGCCTCCAAACTCTTACTTTTTCTATCGATATCGAACCACGCATGTACCTAGGTATGCGGTTTCATAAAAATCATATTATCTGAGAAACACAACAACTAATGAATTAAAATCATGCATCGAACAAACTTAAAGAAAATAAAGAAAGTTCAAATGAGATGACTTTCATGAATAGATATAAAAGATGTTGCGCCATTCCACTTCGTTTTTAATGAGAAGCGGATGTAAAGAGTAAAGCGAAAGCGTTTCTCAACTTTCACTACTGCTTCAATTGTGAACTGAACACCACTTGACTTTTTCAAACATGCGTGGCAAAAAGTTACCACATAAAACGACGAAAGCGGGAAGCTCGACATCTGAAAAAAATCTTGTTTTGCAAGACCACCTAAGCAAGATACAGTCTTGGAGAGTGCAAGGGATTTTTCGATCTACTTCGTACTTTTGATGATTATGCATAAATTGTAACCTTTTGTGTTTCTTTGTGTAGGATTACACAAGATCATCATTAAAATGCGAAAATAAATTAACAGCAATCATAGAAACCAGTACATTTAGTAAGCAACTGGGCTAGTAATGCTAGCATGATTGACGATCACATGATCAGTGAAAATTTGCATTCGGGAATTTTAAGGTATAACAGCTTTCTCCTTTTATCAAGCCTGGCTTTGTTTGGTAATTTAATTATTATTAATCCTTTGTAAAGTTTGATCGATTTGTGAGTTCATCAATATCTAACTAAGTCAAGGAAGGCTTCATTATTTTGAACTTCTCTGAAACTATTGCATACATTCCCATACTCCTCGTAGTTTTAGTCAAAGACGTTTTCTGTCTTCTAAAACTAGCGTTATCTTGTATTCCGATAGAGTCTCCTGGATAAAGAAGATTATTGCTAATCAAACTCCGGAAAATAGTTTGAAAAAGTACTGTTGCTTGAGCGCGGGAAAATTATATAGTTTTTATACAATTGTACATACCTAGGTTCATATTATATTTTTCACAAACTCTTTTGAAACGAACTTATCTAAATACAAAATAGACAAGTCAATAAATTTTACATTATTATCTTTCAGTAATTGAGTTTTCTTAATCAGAATCTAGATCGCACGGAATCGTATTAGGCATTTCATTCCTATTCTTTGTTCTAAGGATTTTGTTCATTTAGGAAATTTTTAAAGGTTGTGCTCTAGAACGAAAAAAGGATCTCGAGAAGCTGCTTTTTACAAATCGTTTTCTCATGCTCAAAGTTCATTGCACATTCACATTACATTTAAACTGAACTAGCGCAATTTTGAGAATGCTTGGACGATGGTCGATGGTATAAATTTTAGCTTAGGTATGTCTCACGTGAAAACGAAGTGTGCATTGTGTAGACTGTAGAGGTTCAAAAGTTGGTTCACTGTTCACTGCATCGTTGAGTACGCCTACTTTTATATGTATACCCATACATCATCATAGATTAGGAAAAAGACATGAATTGCAAAGATGGAAAGGTTTTTTCAACGTGTTCTATCTTCAATCTATCAGAAAGCCATTGTCAGTAAAAAATGATAAATACACACTCTCATTCATTCAAACAGAGAGGAAGACATCACGTCTTACTACTTTTCTCTTATCACCTCGAGCTCGCTAAAAGTAAAATAATGAAGGCCCATAAACAATGAACTACTTCCTCCAGGAAAAATTCCTTCAGAAAACAATATAACTCTTTTGAGAAGCCTCCTTCAGAAACTGAATTCGGTCGTGCTTTCAACTGAGGGAATCTACTTTCTCTTCCTTTAATCATTATTACTTGTTAAGTGAAAGTACAAATTTTTCCGTGTACACTCACCCGCTTATTGTTTCTAAAGCCATAATGGCAAATAATGCATAGAAAGAGACAAAGCGGAAGCATTCATTCGATAGCTTTATAAAACAAGAAAAAATGGAGCTTACCATGCAGAGGTTTATTGAAGGGGCTTATGTTAAAGTTTCCAACCAGTTTAAATTATGAAGAAACTGAATCAGGCTCCTGGTCTAATTCTCAACACCGCCGGAACAATCGCGCCTGCTGCCGATAATGCGACTGATGAGAAAGCAAGTTGTAAGATAACCTGGAGGAGATGATGATGCCGTTGTTGTTGTCGATTGTCGTTACGAAAGCTGCACATTTCCCCGGTCTCTTTGCTCTAAAAATGTGAAAATACAGATTTGCCGTGAGAAGCTGGGAAAAGTCAAGTGTACGTTGTTTAGATGGTGTTTGGCTGTTCTTGGTTGAGGAAACTAGTGGTGCTGATGATCGTGATGTTGCTGATGATGAGCATAATGTTGATGATTGTGATGGGAATGTGTATCTGTGGGTGGAATTTACTCTTACATCTTCTCTGTTTTCTTTCCAATGACGACGAAATATTTCCGAAAAAATTCCCTCCCTTTTCAGTCCTCTTTTCTAATTCTCGAACATTTGTTTTATAAGAAACTTTAAGAATGAGAGAGCAGCTTGTGCAAATACTCCAAACGAGAGTTTCACTTTTGTGCAGGAGCTATGCATAAACTATCTAATGGGAATTCAAAAAAATTAGTTCTGCCATTCTTTTGTTTGGATTAGCGTCACCATCTTGATCTTGTATTTATCGGGAGATTGTTTAAAATATAATGTCACTATCATTAAATTTTTCTTCCTGTTTAACTTTCTCAGTTGTTTTGCAGACGACCGTCTCAATTTTTTCAATCTACGTATCAAGTGGATAAAGAAAAGGAGAGAAAGTGACTACAGTAGTGAAGTAAATAATGATGCTCTGCTTTCTAAGGAAATTATTTGTCTAAAGTGTCGCATGTCTGTTTAATTAAGTTTTTTTTACTAAATTATCTCGTTTTGAAATGCATTGCTCAGTGGACTTCCTCTCTCTGGAATATAAAATAGACAAAAATGAATCATTAAACTCAAATTGAAACTCTTTTCTCCTTTCGTTTTATGTCAATGAAATAATTGCTTTGTTGTAGTAGATTTCAAATAAGGCGTCATGTTTTATGTATGTACGTATCAATGTGCTAGTCGTGAAGATGGAAGCGTTCTGGGAAATAACAGGTATGCCGAGCTAAAATGTTAAAAGGGTTTTTAAACAATGACTACACGAAAAGATCATCTACACACGTCTAACAAACTCCTTGTCTCATAATTAAAGTTGAACAATACTGATTGAGTCTTGGTAGGCTACATCGACAGAAAAGTTTTTGTGCTGATGCGAGCAGGTGGGAGAGACTAGTTTTCTTTTGAGAAATTGTGACAAAATGGAACCCGATAAGTTAGGCTTGCCATTGCCACTGAATACTAAATCAGGTTTATTTCTGTACAATTTTGAAAATTTATAAAGAAGAAAACGAATGGAGACAGCGAGTATAGCGTACTATCTATGTCAAAATGGGTTTCTGAACCTTCAAGCATTGCGAAGCGTATACCTAAAAGTTATACACCACTGCTTCTTCCATTAGAGCAATTTTATAGCCCACCCACGAGCCAGGAACAAACGAGAATGCATACTTGTTATGTGAGAATAAATAGCATTTTCCATGAAAAATGAATTATTATTTTCTAACTTTTCAAACCCGCATTTGTTTTTCCCATATGAAAACCATAATTATTGCAAACATTTTCAAGGTACTCAACTCTGCACAGCACTCAGTTTCCTAAATTGAAATGAATCAAGCGCGAAGCTATGCTATTTTGTTTATATTTAAACTTGTCATTGTTAATGAACGGATGAGACGCGTGAATGAGGAGCGTCTGCTGAAAAACTGGGATCCCGGAGGATTTAAAATTATTTTGCTATCTACATTTTCTTTCTCTTGCCTACCTTATCCGAGAAATCAGTGCTGCTCGCTGTAAATTTTTAGTGTGTTGAGAGAAAAACACTGGCGTCTAAAAAGCAGGGAAAACTCGTCGCGTATAATTGTTTCTTTACATCGAATTTTGAGGGGGGTTCACGAGTCAGAGGCTTCGCCTTCGCAGTAATCCCTTTGGAATTAGTAAAGATGCTAGAGTAATTGATAACAGGGAAAGTTAACGAGAAAACAAGCACTTTAATTTTTCGTGTGTTGATTGAGTTTATATCTCTGAGATCACAATGAACGTGTGTGTGAGAACCGTCAGTCAGTGATGTGGGATAATATGTGTGAGGGTAATGCTAGTGTTTTTTTTGAATTGTGAAGCTGTTATAAGTATTCTTCCAGGTCAAATGTTCTTGTCTTGCTTGTGGTATTTCGCCCTAGAGGTTGGAGAAACAAATACTGTTTACTTGAACGTGTACGTACTGGCTAAATAGGGAAGGAAAATTTAATTTGGAGCTTGGAGAGTGGCGGAGAGAGTGTGTTGAGTCTGGGTTTCTACCACTGTCCGGTGAAAACTGAGCCCACTCTCGGAAAATCACCCGTGCTTTAAGCAGTCGCGAGCATGATATTGGATGGAGGGAAAGCGAGAAAGGATAACAGAATTTGGGAGATTGGCGAACTGGTAAAAAAGCTAGGGAGACGGTGGTGAAAAAAACGTACTTGTAGGGAGAGAATGCCTTTCTTTTGGAATCTTTATCCGTATGCTTTGCTCGCTCAAGCTGCGTGAAGGCTTTTCTCGCAATTTTCACTCTTTTAAACAAAATTTAGCTGCTCCATTTTTCTCTTTGGATTTTTAATAAGTTTGTTGGAACGGAAAAAGCTAGAAGGTTGGTGATTTAAAATGCGTTCAGTAAAATCAAAATTTCTGTGATTCAAAATTACTTTGAATTTACATGGATAAATCAACATTATGATGAATGGTTTTAGTTTGTTTTCTTAATATTTCCATAATTTCTAGGAGTATCCCAAAAATATCGTGGTTTACTGTTTGAATTGTTAACATTTTGATTCACAGCAATAAATTTGTTTGGAATATCAAGATCATATATAATATACATGAGTTGATTACATGAAGCTAAAAATGCACTCACCAAGGCGATGGTCCAGTCGTGTTATCTTTATAAAATAAAATAAAATAATTATTGAGTAATGTAAAACTTGATTTCAGATGAGAAAGAAACTTCATCGTTAATCCACAATTTCAAATCTTAAATACCTACGTACCATGATTTTTATTATTTATGAATACTTATTCTGAAGCGTTTGAAGAGTAATACAGGATTATCTTTGAAATGACGATGATCTTCTTCGAAGGTAATCAGAAATATAATCCGTGTAAAATACATAAAATTGTGGGTACAGCGCATGATTGAAATGGACAAAAAATGCAAGCCCACAGTTCAAATTTTTTCTTTCGACAGAGGCCATTTGTGCGACAGAAAATCATTCATTATTTTTATTTGAATATCCCCAGAAATATGTAATACTAATGATAATAATACATAATATGTTAGAGTGTAGTTTTTCTGCGCATGTCAGAAGTATTTGGGAATAATCTCAATAACTTATGCACCTTGAAGCTGCGGCAAGGTCTGGTAGTATGTACGTAGTAAATTTTAAAAGGAAGCGATTTATCCGGCCTAATATTAACTAAATTGTCTTATTGAATTTGCATATGCCAGAACATTTATTGGGACTTTTTATGGCCTAACATGGATGAGTATTGGTTTAGGCCTAATCTGCATAGTATTGAGGATTAGTCTTTTTGTTCTGATTTTTCTTGTTTCTTGACTCATTTCGTTGTTGACCGGCAAGAGAGAAGCAGTGCATTTTATCGTTCCTTCATTTCCACCATGTCTAAAAGAAGTTATGTAAAACAAAACAAGGAGGGCATTACAATTGCAATAAATGTTTGTATTTATATTTATGGACAAATGGAATCAATGTATTATAATAAAATGACTAGTTTCAATGATTTTAACGAAATTCAGAATTGCGCCAATAAATTTGACCCATAATTAACGATTTAATTTATTTGGGCCAGGTCACCATGCCCCTCGTAAGTAATTTTTTTGGCCATAACCATTTTTTTCTATTTTAAAACTTTAAAATCCTTTTTTTATAATCTCGTTTCTAAAGAAATATTGGCTGCATAAAGTGATATAATTATTTTTTTACTATTACTTCTAATTTCAATATGAAATCAACATGTACACAGTTGAAAGTACAGAACCAAAAGCTTTTTTAATTTTTGAAAGTACCATACGCATATATACAATACAAATCAGTTCCTTTTCTTGGGCCTGTTGCATTTGCGAAAATAGTCATATTTACTCATTTATTTGCACGGTGCACTTTAAAATTAAAAAAAGAATTGTTATGTGAAATGATGAAATCTGCATGTTTCAAAATATTCTACTGTTTTAGATGGCGGTGGTCTTTAAGTTCGGAGAAAGTATTGTGGTCTTTAACTTGAGGAAGTGAGACCACCGAAAGATCGGCCGCTATAACCTTTCAAAAGGTTTAAGATATTGAGTTGAAATTCCTATTTTCATAGTCAAAATGTTGGAAAATCGATCGAAAATTGAAAACAGTTTTCCCAAAATGCTTCTGTTTTTGCTGTCATTTTTGTACTATTTCGAATTAAGCAGAACTAAAGAAAAAAAAATTCAAAAAATAATCTCAACTATGAAATTAGCAAGTAGCTTTGTTACTTAATGAAGTGGCAACTTCTATCACACCAAAAATTCACGAAAATATCACACTATCACTTGCACTCTGTAGTTTTATCGTCTGTTTTCACGTAATGAAGAAATAAAAAGTATGCATGAGTGCAGACTTATTGCATGAATAAAATAAATGTTTGTGTAAAAAAAGCTTCAAGCTTACTAGGAAGATCGAAGACGATAGATATTAAAGCACCAACGGTAGGAATTAAAATAGCGTTAATTCCATGACTCCATATTCCTTTCTTCTCACAATCTCACAAACAAAAATCCAATGGTTGAATTTTTCGCTTTTTTTCTTTTTCGTAATAATTTAATTCTTTGTTCTGGTCAGTTTGTCCAAAGAACAAGGAGTGCAGTGAAGGCAAGACGTGCCCCGGTGGAAATTTTATGATTTTAACTTATCCGGCAGAACTTAAAGCGCTGATTACTGTGTTGAAGTCCGTTTTCCAAAATTGGTCCCTAGCTCCCGCTATAGCGGTTTCAAGTTAGCGGTTACATGTACGTCAAAATGATTAAAATTGAATTTTCCGAGAATAACTTGAAAGCGCTATAGCGCATGCTGGGGAATTTTTGAAAACAGACTTCACCGTTGGAATCAACACCTCAGGTTCGACTGGATATGTGAAAAACATAAAGTTTGCAGGGGAGGAAATTGTAATTATAATAATAGAATCGTGTCTTCATTGCACTTCTAGTTCTTTAAAGCCTATTTTCATTAGAGTTTGGTTGCGAAAATGGAAATTTTAGAGGAATATTTGACCATTGGTTGTGCATCAAAGTTGAAGTATAAGGACGAAAACAAGTTTTCAACTACGCGGCTCTAAATTCCATCTGTTGGTGAAAGTTTTAATCACTTTCTACGAAGAATCCACTGTCATAACTTTCTTTGCTGTTAGAGATGGTAGCATCTGCATAAATAATCATATATCTTGCATAATAAATTAGCCTCAACTTCAATGATATAAATAGTTAGATGAGGGCATCGTTTTCCATTCAATTGTTCGAAAGGTTCATATAATTATTAATTATGCATGTTCGAAATTAGGGTGATGTCGCTGCGAAAACAATAAGAAGGTGTTTCGTGAGGGACAGTCAATGAACAATAAGTTTCTGAAAAGATACACATATCTATAATGTCATTGTCATGCATGACAAATACAGTTGTTGCCACCTTTAAATAGCTTTGTAACTATGTACTATATTATTCGGATTGTCTTATGTTATTCTGATGATGAAGATTTGCTCTGATTTTTTTGCTACAATGTTTCAAGCATTAATTAGACCAATCAACTTCGATATTTTAATAATAATTATTCCGGAATATCATTTTCGGATGTCATGAGTCAGGGGGCTTAAAATACCTTCTTTGGTCCTATTGCCCTTGAAACCAATTTTGTCCACTTAAATGCTAATTATACTATTTACTACTTTCATTGTTGGTTTATATTTTTTTAAATAAAATTATATTCCTCCCGTAAAAGAATATTCGCACATGCATAATTAAGTAAGTATGCAAATTTAATGCATGCAAGTCCAAAAATACAAAATATATAGAATTGCATCCGAGTTTAAATACTAATGCAACACGTTCCCAAAGACCTTCCCATGCACAAATTTGGCCATATATTTAATTTACGTAATTTTGTTTATTTAGTAGATATCATATTTGATTTTTCATGTGTACGAAATATTAAACTGAATATGAATAAATTCATACTTCCATATACTTGAAATGATCTATCATGGTCTGATGCATCCTAGGATTTAGGATGCATCAGTGAAATTGTTCTATGTGCTTGCCTGTTTGTCATCCATATTATCGGTAAATACGAGCAGCTGCAGCAGCAGATTACGTCTGTCCATCTAAAGGCTAAGATCACAAGAGCATGCATGCATGCATTTTTTACATTGTCTTCATTTCATCATATGGGCACATTCACAAGTTCGTTCATTTGTTGACAAATATACAAAGGCAATCTAGTGATCTGCCTGCTGCTGATGGGGTTTTGTACTCATGATTTGTTACAATATGTAGTAATAATAATGCATTTAAATCTCAGCGTGAAACATGGGCGTATTATTGAAGTAAAATAAACACGATAATATAAATTTTATTTCCATTCGAAATAGTTAAAGTGTACTACGCAATCCGTATAATCATTGTTATTATTATTAATGGATCGTGGTAAAATAGAAACACTCTACTTCCGGTGCGATACAAAAAACCTTTTGTATTCGTGGAAATCAGTCAGTTTGAGCGTATTCAGTGTTTAGTATACAGTTGTGTATATATACAATCAATTAAGCCAGTCAATAATTATTTTGAGAGCCTCCGATTCTATGAAAATCAGAAAATGGCCTGTTTGTACAAAAACAGTATTAAAGCCCAAATCTCGGGGCTTGTGATGGACGCTCCGAATGATAAAGACGGTGCAATTTGGTACAAAATTCGCGTGGAAATTCAAGATATCCACTGGTTTATTGAGCGTAGATACAGTGATTTTGAGGCTTTAAACAAGAAACTTGTTGATTCTCAAGGTGAAATACTATTCATTTATATGTTGACAATGTTAATGTTGACATGGTATATAGCTTCAGAAAACTTGGCCATAAAAATGATGATCCTTATCCTTTTTTGTCGAATCAGGTATTCCTCGTGACTCATTACCTCCGAAGAAGTTTATCGGGAACAAGGACCCTGGATTTGTGGAAAAGCGCCGGCGTCGACTCGACGAGTATCTCCAAAATGTAATACAACTTTTGGGACAGAACCCTCCCGATGACCTGGCTCAGTTTTTGAACCTTTATGACTTTGAAGTTATATTCATGCTCAGAAAGTTGTCCATTGAAATTTTCGAAAAGGGAGAGCAAATGCTGGCAGATGGAGTAGGCATGACTCTGACGCCGTACCAGGTTAGACCTTAAATGTTGCATTTTATTTCGGGAGGCATTTGGTTTTACCGTTTAACTTTTTCAGGTATATGCAATAAATGAAAGAATCAAAATGCCGATTCCTCCGTTGGACTCTGAGGATAAAAGGCAAGACTTCAGTCATATCATTGACCTTTGCTCAAGAATAGATTCACTTGTCATGGTGGGGAGTAATATTCCTCTAGGAAAAAGCAATATCATACCAAATCAGTATCCCGTGGACCTTTCTATTTTTAAGAATTTGAAGACACTTACTCTGAAGCTTGTTAATGTTGATCAGTTTAAGGAGGTAAGTTAGCATTTTAATACTTCTTGATCTAAAATTGTCCGAATCCGAATTAATGCCTTCTGGTATTTTGTTTCAGATTGGAACTGCCAGAAATACTGTTGAAAAATTGTCAATTTTAAACTGCGAATTTCAATCCATGAACCAACTACTACTGTGTGATAGCCTTTACAAGACATTTAAAGAGTCTGGTGCCACCTTTAAATGGAATAAACTCGTTACGGTTATTTGTAGCAACAACGTATTTCAGGTATATATGTATATGTTCACAGTAGAACTAGATAAAATGTATCAAACATTTTGATTCTTCGTTTCCATTTCTCTTAAAGCAATTGCCCTATCTGTATGACTAACTATAGAATGTTTTTACATCCTTTTAGAGCGTAGGGGACATCGGTAACTTGCTTCCTAGTCTACAGTATCTTGAGTTAAGTTTCAATCAACTTCGTGATGTCTTTACACTAACGTCGCTTCCTCAATTGGATCGAGTATCTTACAGTGGAAATATTATCGCATCCCCGAGTGACTTACACCTGCGCCTTGGAAATATTTTAGTTTTAGACATGTCTCAAAATATTATTGAGTGCCTTGAGC
>JAHZNI010004099.1:0-10471 GCA_027744415.1 Seira ritae | reverse complement strand
GCAATTCAGCGTACATAATAATAACTTGTGCTTACTTTTAGCTATAGCTCTAGAGCCGGGGAGCTGTTCTTGTTCGTAGTAAATGAGCTTTAATCGTGATCTTGAATTAAGGTTTTTATTTAATAAAAACGCATACTATACCATACTAAGTAATCGGCTAGTTATATAGACTAGAATAGTGTTATATTATATCGCATTCTTTAAATAAGCTGTTTAATTTAATTTTCTCAGGAAGACGTATGTATTCATGAAGAGTGAACCACTCCAATTGTGAAGTTCATTAAGTCAGAGCAGTCACATCTCCAACTACAACAGGAGGAGAAACAGCATAAGCAAGCAAGAAGCCTACCACCACCACAACTCGACCGCAAACGCAACCCTCTTCTCCTCTCTCTATTTTCCAGCAGAATTTTCACCATTGAACCATTGGAGTGCGAGGAGTCATATAGTCAGCTTGGCTACAAACTAAAAACACGAGCGAGAGAGTGGCCGTGACCACTAGAACTGACCACCTACTTTCTCTCTCCCTCATGTCTACTTTGTGGGAAAAGGTAGTATTCTAACGGGATTGGATTTTCATGGGAATCTCTCTATAACGAGCTTATAATTACTCGCAATATATCATCATCATCGAAAAAAGAAAGAAAGTACTGCCCTTCATCATCATCATCATCAACATCATCCATCAACACTAGCCATTTTTACTAAATTCTGAGCTGAACTCAAATTTGTCCATGTTCATCAACAACTGATACCGCGTTTGCCCTTCCTTTCAACTTACAACGCGGAACCAGAAATTACAAATCAAAACGGCCTTGCGGAGACGAAATTAACGAATTTTAATTCAAAATACGAGAAAAGGAAACTTTCCTTTAAGAAGCCAAAAACTGTTATACTCTTGAAAGCGAAGTTCGTTCGTTGTTCAGGTTTGTCAGTTCTTGTGGAATAAATCCGTTCTGTTCTATGAAAGTTCTAGTTGTTTTGGTGTCTTCTTGAAAGAGAAAAAAGTGCAAAAAATGGTTGAGGAACATTTGAAAAATATTAAGAGTGTGGTGGACGAGATTGACAAGAGGATCGGAGGATGGGCTAACTTTTATCAGGTAAAATAACTTTTTTTAATCTTTGAATAGAGTACGATAATGAAGTGGACATCGATTCATACTTTTCATCTGTTTGGATTTTCTTCCTCTTTTTATTTTGTAGACGATTCGGTCAGAAAGTATAGCGTATGATTTCCCCTGCGCTGCTGCCAAATCGGCAGCTAACAAAACCTTAAACAGATACAGAGATGTCAGTCCATTTGACCACAGTCGTGTCGTTTTGTCGAAAGGTTCATCAGATTATATTAATGCCAGCCTTGTACAGGTATATGCACACCGAATGATAATGATCTACTTTAACCTTGTAATTTCCAATTTACGATGATAATAATATTCCTAATGCGTGCTTTATTTATTTGTTCCGATTAGGTTTCTAGAGCTGGTCGGAGATATATCCTGACTCAGGGACCTCTTCCGAGCACAGCAGGACATTTTTGGTTAATGATTTGGGAACAGAACTCTAAAGCCATTTTAATGCTTAACAAAGTCATCGAAAAAAATCAAGTACATTATTACTTATATTTTAGAAGTATTCGTGAAGTTAAAATTATAGCGGGAAACTGTCAATGGCTAATATTTATACTGTTCCTTTTAGATCAAGTGCCATCAATATTGGCCTCTGGGTAGTAATAACAGAGGTGTCGATTATATGGAGTTTCATGATGTTGACCTTAGGGTTCGATACATTTCTGAAGAACAGTCAAGGAACTTTGTGGTTCGAACCCTGAGGTGAGATCAAAAAATTGATATTTATGTTATGGTTAGCTTAATGCTATATTCATTGTTTAGTTCAACTAATTACCTATAATTATTTATTGCAGAGTGGAAGATATGAATACGTCAGAATCCCGCGAAGTTTTTAATTACAAGGACCATTAATAACATCAATGTCAATGATATAGATATTATGATGTTTTACTTAATTATGACGGTTCGAATTATTTTATTTTTAGATGGAGGAAGGTTTAGCTGTGAACGTAAAAGATGAGCTAATGCACATGAGGAGGTTCAGAATGGGGCTTATTCAAACAGCAGATCAGCTAAAATTTTCTTATCTTGCAATATTGGAAGGACTACAACAATTAGCAGAGGTAATAATCGTAGTTGTTCCCATCGTTTGTGTATCGAGGTCATTAAAGAGGGAAAGTCTGAGCAAGCGTTTTTTTTTTAATTTTTAGGGTAAAAAGCGATTTGTTTGTGACGAAAACGAAAACGGAGATGTAATTGAAGTTGACGAAAAACCCGCTCCACCTAAGCGGATTGATTCCCTAACCACATCAGTTCAAGAAGAGCTTTTAAGACGCTTGATCGAAGGTATAGTAAAAATATAATTTCCAGTTATTGTTTAGCATTCAAATGCATAGTCAGTGTTTACATGGAACAAAACTAAAACATTAGCATTTTTAATTTAATCGGCATTATCTTAATCTACAGCTCGCGAAATGGAACTAGAAGACCGACCTTTGCCCGACATCCCAACATCATCATCGTCAGAAGAGGAATCTTCGGAGGATTCCATGATTGAAGATGATATTGACGATGACACAGCAGACAAATCTGAAAGTAGTAAAGAAGAGCCCGTCCAGCCCCAGAGAATCGAATCTCAAAAGGTCAATAATGTTACTGAAAGCAGCAAAGTAGAAACCGAACCAGAAATTGCAAACAACACGAATTCAACAGAAGTGATGTAAGTCTAACAAAAAAAATTGTGCAGGATGATTAAACTTGTTCTTACTGCTCAACTGTTTTCATTTAATGCTTATCCTCTCTCGCAGAACGAATGGTGTCAACCAATCTTCCGACGAAGCAATGTTGAGAAGACGTGCAAAGAACGACGCATTGAGGGAGAAGATCAAGGAAATTAAAGCCCATCAGAAGGAAGCGGAAGCAGTTCAGGGCTTTTATAGGTTATTACCTGATAAGAAATATTTATTTTTAATCATTGCCGCTTCAGCAGTGGCAGTTGCTGCTTACTATTTAAAGTAAAAAAAGTATTATAAATGTTCATACCTTCTTAAGTTAGATAGTTCGATTCCAGTCAGGCAAGGCTTTCTATGCATGGTTACCTCCTTTTGCTTTCGGGGTCTTTTGGTTCAGTTTGAAATTGTAGTTACTCCTTCCTTTCAACTTTACAAGGCGAGCTAACAAAATAGTATGCGTAATTAGACTCCTTTAAAAAACAAAGATAATTTGGGATCGCGTGATCAAGGCTCTTTTCCAGTTTTCTAGTAATTTCATCTTCATTACATGCATAAAATATACTCGGGTGAGCATAAATCTGCAGTAAAGTATTTGGATATTTCGGTAATTGTTCATAAATTACGGTCTCGCTTTTGTATTAACTCATCATCCATCCTACCACTATTTTCAGGGTAATTTTCAGTTTCAAATTTAACTTTAAGAACGTTCTTGTTGCCTAAATCTAAAAAATAATTTTTAAATGTAGTAAACGGCATTTTCCCATGCTCGCCATCATTATTGATATGCCAAATTTATACGCTGCTTTAGCTTTTCATTTTCCATGAAATACTTGTTCGGGTTTCGTACTTTTAATTTAAATGTAAGTATTCTGAACAACTTTGAACATTCCTCTTAAACTTAAATACAAAAAAATGCAACTCAGGACTGACGAAATGACAAATTTATCAGTAGATATCTATAGAAAAGATAGGGTGACATTGTTCTTTTCAAAACCTAAGAGCGTCGTTCGTAATGTACAAGGGGTGACATTAAAATGCGTTACTGGAACCTTCCAAGAGGGATTTCGATTAATTGTGCGTAAACATTTGCACTTTAAAAAGTATGAATTACACGTTCTCGTAAAAGATGTAGTAAGCCCTCAATAACATCTTTTGTAGTTAGGATTTACCTTTGTGTGAAGAAGATATGAATTTTCGAATTTTGTAAGGTGCAGATAGCTGTAGTGGAAAAACAGATACATAACATACATACGTCAAGTTAATGTAATTGTGATTGTCAAAGTTTTATATTAAACTTTCATTTTAACAACAGCAAGTCATTTTACGTCAATGCACGAATATTATTTATATCCGTACCAGGCAAAGGAGACCCATTCAAATTTTCGTTGTAACTTCTGTTGTCCCCAATTATAACGACTATTGAACTTTGACGATTCAATATTGGGCATAAAACAATAATTATTTTGTTCCAAGCTTTCATTTTCATGTATATAAATAGTATGTTAAAAACAATGTATATATAAAAGTTTCGAATGAACTTGAATGAATTGTTATGCATGTTTTTACTTAACCATTAATTAAATTAGATAATATTCCAAACTTGTTATGTGACATTCTCTAGAATAAGGGAAACTAACAAGAAATATGTTACGGAAATAAGATTAATTTGTTACTCTGATTTTTTGCGCAAAAATGAAAAAAAACTCATCAATATTTTTCTTGCTTTTCATCTTTACCTTTTGCATGCATGTTTTAACGAGTTTACCTTTCCATAATTATTTATATTTTTCTCATTTCGTTTGTTTTGCATTCATTGTTGTAATATAATTTCTTTTTTACGCTTTTCCAACTTATAATTTAAAAAAAAGATGTTTGAAGTTTGAACAGGGAATGGCTGATGAGCTTTGAGATTTTTGTATTGACGACACACAAATAGTCTTTTATACATCATTAACGAAATCATGGTTTCAAGACTGAAAATTAACTTTTAAGGAGTACAGCACGCCGTAAATTTTTGACACGGATGAACAAAAGCTGTATGACTATGCAACGCTACCGCCGACTTTAATTACACCTTTTCAATGTGGGCGTCAATAATTCGTATCATTGAAATGAACTCGTACCTAACGTATATATGCCATAAAAATGTAGTTTTTTAGTTAATGGCTGCATATTTTTACTACACTACATTATTACATCATCAACTTACGACTGACTGTTTAATTTATGTATCTAGTTGGAGTTGTGGATTTGGATTTTATTGATTGTGCTGTAGTTATGAAGGAGTTGAGACTTTCTCGGTTTTAAATGAGATCATGTTGATTTTGAGCATGTGAGATGTGAAGATCGTGTGAATGTCTGGATTGTCTGTATTGTGAGACTGAAGAATTTTTAATTTGTCCTCCTTTGTAAGATTATAAAAGTTTGGACAAAAATTTGAATTTCCGCTATAAAAGTGCAATAATCAAACAATGCGAAATGCGATGTGTTTCAAAGAACCTAGGTATGAAAAGGATGTGTTGCATCAGACCCTTCTAGGTATGTAATATGTGTTTATTATGAAATGAATTCGAGTGATTCAGGTAGGTATGTTGTGGAAGGCATTGTCTTAGGACGTTTGACTGAATGGTATTGATAGAGGAATTAACTTTGGGGCAAAACGATAAAATTTTAGAGCATGCAAAATTGAATTGGAGATTCAGGAGGTGAAAATTGAGGAGGTTGGTTAAATGTAATTGAAAGATAGTGTTTTATCCGATGTGCATTCGCATAGTGCGAATTCATAAATATTAGGCTGTTAGTTTGAAGGTAGTAATAGTATGATACGGATAGAAGTTCGAGAAAAAAGCTTCAAATGTTTGTGGTCAACGGTTTTTTGATCAGAATGGAAATGGAATGACGTAAAATGGAATGAGATGAAATGAAAGGTTCGTATAACGAATGCAAGGATTTTTTATTTTACTACCCTCAACCTGTGGGGTGCTGTAGGAGTAAGGTTTCATAGGTGTGACACTATTCTATGCATAAAAGTGCCGGTATTTTATAGTTAAGGATTTGAAAATTACAAACAGGTGTCAGCATCAGCAAAGTGGGAGAATTATTTTTTATGGTGCACCTTTGCATCTCGGATTAATCGTATCAACTTACCCCAACTCGGAACTTAAATTTGTCTTTGGAAGTTTGAAATGATACGATTACAATGATTGAGTACATAACTTTTTGATCATACCAACAAATTTACAAAGCATAAACTTAATCCACGATGCTTTTGTGGTTCAATAAAATTAAGACATTTTGAAGTTAGTGTAGTGAAGCTAGAAATTGAGAGATTCATGTTTTTCATTCATCACTTGATTATCTAGTTCTGGCTTTTGAGCAGTAAGTTAAATAATGAATATTAGATAAAAACTAGCGCAATATTTAAAGGTTACAGGCCAAAATAAATGTAGCAATCAGGGATGGTAAGTGGTCGTTGAATTGATTTAGTTGGCAATAATGCCTTTCAAAGACGATTTTAGGAAAGCTTTAGCAAGTTCAAGGTCTATTATAATACATATGTATAGAACAAACATCATCATCATATTGCACTACACTGGCTAGCTCTAGTAAATCCTTATTTCCATGATGTACCCTTTGAATCTATTTTGTAACTTCAGTAGCTTTCTTTTAAAAAAGGAACACTTCAAATTGATCCTTAATTATTTAATTTTATATAATTGATGATAAAAAAGGTGTTAGAAGGAGGCACATTGAGAAGCAATAATAAAACGTGACATAACACGAATGTAATTTTTACCGTACCTAACAAAAAAAACTATTTTAAGTAACGTAAAATACGCAATGATTTAACTTCCGTTCGATTTTTTACAAATTTGTGTACCGCAGTCTTGTTTTGCTGAATCAAGCATTCAATTTGTGTAGATTCATATGATTAATAAAATTCGTTGAATAAAAACATTTTTCACCGTTTTTACCAAATAAAAGGAAATGAAATGAATTTAATTATTATTATTAGTTCACTTTGACGGGATTCGAGCCAAAATTAGGACGAGAAAATTGAAAAAATAAGTTATGTAAAAAGTGTGAATGAAGTGATGAGAGTGTGATAGTTTCATCAAGGAAATTAGATTTTTTCGCTGGCTTCATTTTTTCTTGCTTTGCATCCACCCATGCAACTTTCTGTCAATCAATAAGAGTAAGATTGCGTTGTTCGTGCTGTACTTTCCCTGCTTTCTCTTCCCTCTTCCACACACATACCTACATAATATGGCCATGTTGCAAACTGGATTTGATATCTTGCTTAATTTTATCTTCATATGGTGATAAATGTAAGGCAAGAGATTCAACTTAATTGCTCTGTTGTAATTCTACGCACAGCTGCTGCATAGTTATTTATAGGTCGACCTCTTAAAATAAAATTCTGAATAGACTCTCTCCCATCATCCCACCCAGCCCTTCCGTTTTTCGATGTGATCTTGCATTACATAGTTGACTTTCCTGGTTTTCAGATCCCCGAAACCCAAAAGGAGAAAAGAGTCAAAGGAGGACGACGATTTGGTGGACGATGGTGGCAGTAGCAGCAGCTCTTGTCTCGTTGGTTTGACCGATGCTGCTGCAGACACTACTCATTTAAGTGCCGAAACTAGTAATGAAAAAACGACAGATTCTTCGCATGACAATGAGGCTTAATGAGCTTTCTGAAACAAACTTTTCTTAAGCATTTCCCTCAAAATAAAAAAAGAATAGAATTGATTTAGTTTTGTTTTTGCTATTTTTACATTAGAAGGAAAGTGAGCAATATCTGAAAATGATGATTGATATTGATGCTAGGCCAGTAAAAGTTTCTTTTTTGATTTTGTTTGTTTATATATTATGTGGGGCAATAAGTAGTAAAAAAGGGGCAATTCATTTCAATTTACCGATTGATATTTGAAAAGGGCAATTGATGTATTTATCTGTATATATCTATTATATTTCTGTCCATTTTCTGCTGGCTCAGAATCAAACTTTTTTGTTTATTTTCTAAGCATAACTTAGCAGTTGAGCAATTAAAGCATAATAATGCATTGCATAATCTACTAAATATTACGTCAATTCGACACAAAAGCATAAATATTTTGTTTCTGATTGAAATGATTGAATTGAATACATTATAGTTTTAGAAACCATTAAATTAGACTTAGCAAATCACATTTAGACTTTCACGAAAATATAATTGTACCTTATTATAATGCTGTTTCATTTGACGTCTTGAAACTGCTTTAAAGTAAATAAATAATGAAAAATATGCTTGCCTTGTGTAGTATGTTTATTATGTAGCTCATTCATTGTTATATTGTGATGAAGATGAATCCTTCCACCCGCACCCCACCATCTATATCGTCCTCATTAAAAACCTCGTAAGACACTTATGGATATCATTTAGTCATCCATGGTGCTAACAACCTCATTAAATCTTTCGTAGACGAGACTATTGATTTTACGTTCAAGTTATGATGACTAATGTTAATCATTTTTTATGACCAAACTAATGTTTATTTATTCATTTATGTAATGTTCATACTTCAATATATCCGAAAATAATATTACTTCACATTAATCTCACAAAAGATTTATCAATTCTATTGTCCTGTGGTTTTATAATATATTACCACGCTCTTTAACATTTCAGGTGTTAATTTTTACTTTGTGTAGGGATCGTCAGGATGCAAATGTAGATTTGTAGATGCAAGCATTTCGTTTTTCCTTCCCACAAAGATCATTGCATTGCATTGCATTGCATATAAAATTAGTTGAATCGGTAGGTACAAGTTTGAATTTGAATGACATCAACAGATTTACTGAACATGTTCATTAGTAGGAACTTCCTCCTGAGCCCACCAATGAGAGGGCTGGTCACAAGAAAATTGTATGACGGGTTGACTTTGTACATAAATTGTTTAAACTCTCAGAGACAGGTGGGCGCCTTTTCAAATCAGGTTTCCAGCTGTGGTCTACGTGCTCGGCAATTTAATTGTTATTCATACTTTCTTCCTGTATCTCAAGTGCCACATTAAGTACAGATGCAGAAGAAAAAATAGGGTTTACTTAATACCCACAAGTCCCCTTAATCTTAAAGTCTAGTCCCCAAGTCAGACAAGTTCACCGTGAACAAGAACCCTCGTTATTAACATACATGAATGAATCTTGTACGGGTTTTTTCTTATGAATCATTCATGATCGACTCGACTGAGACACATACGTGATTATAAAATTGTAAATCAAATCAATAGTACAATAGCTCAGGTATAAGTATAAAGTATAATACCTACCCAGATTGCTTTACTTTGGTGATGATGATGCATGTATTCCCATTAGCCATCTAGTCAAATTATGATCCCATTTCTGTCATAATGTTAACACTCTTTGCACTTTTTTTTCTAGAATCGATTTACTAGGGAAAATTGAGAGAGAAATCCATGCATGCTAGTGGCCAAGTTTTAGCGAATTCATTTTCTTTGTTCCCGCCACACCTGTGAGAAAGTTAGCTGAACAGAGATTTCACAGAGGCATTACAATATTATTTATGTATGGTAAAATTTTTAGGATATGGCTAATCACAGGTTTAATCCAATGGTCCTTTTCCGAGCCCACAGGTGTAGAGCATTCTATGGCATTGCAAAAGCAACACAATCACAGAATCCAAAATGAACAGAATCTAGAACTCGAATGGTGAGCGTGTAATTCAATTCAGTTGAAACGTATAGATGAAAACGTTTGTGATTCAACGACCTCTCATTGAGAATCCAGAGCTAGAGTTTCGAAATGAAAGATAATTGAATTCTGAATTTGTTAGGAATTAATAGAAATGCCGGCAGCAAGAAATGATATTTTGCATGCTTTTGTGCAGATCAAATGTATGCAGGAAAATGGTTTGCATGCTCATTGTTGCCATATATTTCTGATAATTCGCAAATCAATACTTTTATTTCGAATAATTTGTGATTGAGACTGAGAACATGCTTTCGTGATTTCTGGTTTTGCTCTTCTCGAATGTCGAAATTCAGCACAACAAGTGTGAGAATCGAGTTTATTAGTTTACTCACAATCAATTTTGGCAGGTGTTGAGAAGACTTTTCCCACATTCCTAAAAAGGTCTTTGCTTTGCAAATTCATGAATAAGGCAAGTATATTTTATTTTAATGATTAAGTATGGCTTATTTCCGGGAAAGATTGCCACCCCTTGGTTTGCCAGATCAGGAAAGACTTTTGCTTTATTCATATACTTCCTTCATTCATATTCCATCTTTAAAATTGCAATCAAAAGAACACAAACTTACATTTTTATAGCTGATTTATTATTTTTAAAGCGTTTATATAAAGTCACATTTTACAACTTTAAAGTAATATGGCCTTTGGATCTACTCGTTTTGACTTTGAATTCATAGGATTTTTAATTGAGCCAATTTGAATGATTGTATTGTGTGTCTGTGAATGGCATAGTATGACAGATCTCATGACTTTTAAAGCTGATGCGGTAATAACTTGATTGCACCGATTATAACCGACACATTTTAATGTGTGAATAAATTTTAACTTCTACATCCAAGTGAGCTTTGTTTTATCTGGAATTTTCCGTTTGCTCATTGCTGACCAGACAAAGCAAGTTTCAACATGACAAGTAGGCATCAT
>JAHZNI010004098.1:0-40367 GCA_027744415.1 Seira ritae | reverse complement strand
ATAAACACCTGCGCAACCATATTCTGGAAATTCCAGGTGCATGCAGATACGTAGGCATACAAATAACACACTTTTGACGAAAAGGTCTAATTTAGCGGAGGAGAAAGTGCAGCAGAATTACACGCACGAGAGAAAATAATTATAATGGTCATAGTCATATTCATACTGCGACAAGAGAAAAAGAAATCGGAGATGCTTTTGTGCATTTCAAGGGCTTGCATATAATTTGAATCACTATTAAAAATGATTTCCATTGTAGGCTTCACTTCACCTCAGTCAGACTACCCTACCCAAGTCTTCTTCTTTCTTTCTTTCTTTCCTTTGGAATATCAAGTTTCAGTGATGCATACAGTTTGGCCTGCCTGCCTGACTGAGCGAGTGGAAAAGGCGGAGGCGAAGTAAAAAAAATTGCGTTTGATATAAAGTTAAAAGAAAGAAATACTGCGAGTGAGTCAAGTTGGCCAGTAATAATACTAGTAGTAGTAGTAGTGGCAGCAGTACTATAGTGGATGGGTGAAGCGAAAAACCATGTGCCCGCTTTTTTTATTTCTATTCTAAAAAGGGGCAACGTAATTCCTGAAAGTACGTTGCACTGTACACTTTCAAGAAAGTTTTTTCCCTTCTTTAAATCACTGTAGTGTATGTTTAGCGTAGAGTTGTATAGGTAAGGTTGGTTGGTTGGTTTGTAGGTAGGATTTAGATACAAAACATTCCCAGTGCACTACATTTTTTTCTGAAAAAAAAGGAGAGAGAAAAGGCTTCCCTACATGCAACGTAGTAATAGTCAATAGTGGGAGTCAGTCGCCGTCGTCTTTCTCGACTGGTAGGAGAGAGTGAAAAAGAAAGAAAAGAAAAGCTAGGAGGAAAAAAGGGAAGGTGATATATGTGTGCGGAGGGATCCATGCAATTCCAGGGAACTTTTGGTAGTGAGTGCGGTGCCTATATATATGTAGGCGCCGGGGTATTATATAATGATATTTTCACTCGTAGTTTTCCCTTTTTTTGCAAAATATGTATTGAAGGAGGAGGAGGTGTATATACATGGATATGGATGTAGGATATATATTTTCCGTGAGTATGTCAAAATGTGCCTACAAGGCTTGCCACTATATATAAGTTTTGCCTCGCTTGTAAAAGAAGTAGAAAGTAGTAGCAGATGGGAAAATCAATACGGGAGAAAGCGAGAAAACGGAGTGCGCAGTGTTTGCTCTGCGAACATGTCTCTTTATTCTGTAAAATATACTGGGAAAACAAGAGAGATAGAGAGCTTTTACATTTCAAAATTATATTTATGTCGGAGGATGAAGAGTATATATACTCGGTATAATAATATGCTTCAGTAGTTCTGGAATGCATGTGTATTTTTTGTGCGTACTTCTTTCCTTTTCAAAAATAAATGTAGATAAGTAAGTGGAGAAAAAGGAGCGCTGCTGTGCTCCTGCTTCCGAGAAAGAAGCTGGAGTTGAGGCAGTATTTTTCCTTTTTCGAATTTCCCTCAGAGCTCAAACCATGCATTTGGTGTAGGATATGAAGACGGGAAAAGCAATAGAAGAATGATCGAATCGAAATGTTCTTTGGTCCGGAGGAGAAATTCCTCTTTAAAATACGGAGGATTGTTATGGAAGAGCACAATATTGGCACATAGGCATTCTTCTCTGTCAACATGAACATGAAAAGGAAGCCCCAGAGGTGGTATCAATATTCCTACTAATATTTGAGCTTTTTTTCAATTAAAATTAAGTCAATAAAAACCCCAGCTTTGTTTGCTTGCTCTGCTCTGGCTGTGTTCCCTCTTCAAAATAGTTTTGAAGGGAAAGGGTTTTTATCTTTGCACCTCTTCTACTTTGCGAGTATGATGAGAGGAATGAGGGTATTTTTTTGTAATGAAGTAGTAGGAAAGAGAGAAGAGCCGCTCAATAGAAAAGCTTTGTCCATACTCCAAAAAACATCCCTAATTGAGAGAAAATGAGTAGAGAAATCAAGTGCTCCTTTTGCTAGTGCCTCCTTTCTTCTCAGGCGCATCCTTACATACCTGGACCTAAATCAACTAAACTGGGGCATTTAAAGTTTTTTTGCATGCCAAAGAATGAAAAACCCTCACTAGCTTGTGAGGTTGGATTGGATACTAGTCCTCGGAAAAGGAAGGAGTTCTCCAGTGGGTCCCTACATGACAAGCATATCTTATTATTTGCACTGATTTTCATTTCATTAAGATTTAAGAGAACAAGCAGGAGGGTGTACATTATGTATGCGCGTCTCTCTTTTCTAAGACTTCCTTCCACTTCATTCTATAATGAAAATGGGAGTTTGCCATCCTCAATCTAATTTTGTTAAATAATACGAAGAACAAAAGTCTACATTATCCGATGATGCTTTTCGGAAACAGAATCTTTAAAAACATTAGAAGTAATAGTAATACAATTATTTATGATATTGAGAATATAAAAACGGATTCATGACGGTGGAAAATACCGTTTCAATGCTTCCTTTTTAAAGAGTAAACAAGGCGACTACAGCCTTCAAGAATTTCGAAACATAAACCGTCTCTACTGAGCAAACAATGTTGATACCATCGATAAACTTATTAACTTACGTAGGAATCTACTCTACCGAGGACTGGCTATCAGAGAGATTGTAGCAATGCTTTCGCAACGTCAAGTCTTGAGACAGTGATAGTGATGATGATGCATGCGTCACCATTATGCTAAGAAATTTTAATGCAAGTACTTTTTTCGGAAAAAAGTATGTGTCTCTAATCGCAAAAACTTGTTAGTTGAGACTAGCGGTGAGAACTAAAATTTACTCTGTCACTTTTCTAAAGTAGTTTTTGAGAAAATCCCATCCTTCTTCCCGTCTTCGTTGCTGTTCCAACAAAAGACAGTGGCGACGCCGCGTCACTATTTTTTGTTTATCTTTCTGGTCTTCATGTTTCAGCTTTTCTTTTTTCTCAAAGAGACCAGTCCAAATATTGTTCCCGTGTGACGTAGCATTCGGAAAAGCAACGGAAAGCTTTGTCGCTTCCTTAATGTCATTTTACGCTCCAGTGCAATATGGAATACTCAAGTTCTGTTGGCCTTAGATCTATTCTGTAAAAAAACATCTGAAGAATCCTTGAAACACGGGAGGTGTGGATTCCCAATAAATACACTTAATCATAATATCCCTCTCGAACGGTGCCGTTGACGCCACTACCAGTATCACCACATGCACTTAAGCACACAAGTTGAAAGTCTCCCACTTAAGCATTTGACTGTGCCTTATTTGCATCATCACCATGCCACTTTTTAGATTCCGCTGAATGAATGTTCCATCAAAAGCGTGCCTTGTAGGAGAAAACGGTTTGAAGTGGTGAGATAACGGATCTCTTTCATCGCAGAGAGACGTGATCTTGAAGCGGATGCGTTTATTATGAAAAATTTCCAAGTGTGTGTAGTGTTACTGCTTTGTAAACTGGAAGCACAATAAAAGCCTTAGAATTTCAATGATATGCCTTCGTTTGCTTTTTACACTTCATCTGCCTTTCACCATATAAACTACTTAAGGCGATATACGTAGATTCGATTAGGAAAATTACTTCTCTTAGGGGCCTTGCACAAAGAAGCTTCGGCATTTGGAGAGGGAGGGGGTCACTGCAGCGTGACATTACCATACATTGGTAAATGGCAAAACCGTAACATAGGGAGGGGGTCTCAAAAATTGGCTTTTTACCGAAGCTTCTTTGTGCAAGGCCCCTTAATGCATATTTCGAGGAATTCACAAGAGATGACTAGATTTTGTTTCTACTCCACCTGGTAGTATTTTTCAACCTTAAAATTATATTTTCCATAATATCTATTAATTCGTCTTTCGGGTTACCCCATGACAACGCAGTTCATTACAAGTTCATTTTCAAATTCAATTCACAACTTAACTGTTGGCATTGCCCGTACTAAGCCGGAGACCCTTTAATCAAGGGAGGACGATCCACTGTTTCGACAAATGATGCTTTCCGAGAGGTAACCCTGAAGTCTTTCCCGTTAATCCGTTCAGGCAGACCCGACCTCTATAATTTTAGTGTCTCCCACATCCTTACCGATGCTCATCTCGCACTCTCACTGCTTGGCTGCTGTGGATAATTCTCTCAAATATTATAATTACAGAATTTTAAATAAAAAATACATCAGTAGTATTTTAGACTTTGAATCAGGTTTCTTTAATATAAACGCTGTCCTACTTAAAAACTACCCTACGAAGATTATTTGTAACTACAAATGTTGAATTGCTGGAATTATGAATAATTCTTTCATCGTTAGTACACAGGGTTTCTTTTGTCCAGAAATAAGAAAATTCATCCAATCTTTTTTTTCTTGAACGGATGTCAAAGGAATACTCTCATCTGTCATTCCCAATACTATGCACTCCTTTTATGTGGCAAGCCTGCAAAGCCAATCCAAACAGATGCTAAGATTTTTTCGCTTATTTTTTCAATTTCGTCCATTCTCGTTTATCACTCAAACGCTGAGAGTAAGCAAGGGACAGAAGGAAAGGAAATGGAATAAAGAAAGTTTTGGGAATGAATGCATGGTAGCAATATGACAAATTGATTACTCAGGAATAACTGGAAGATTTATTAAAATACTATGAAAGGATCTGAACCATTGCTGGCTTCTGTTGACCGTCCCAGATCCAATTCCAATCTAAGTTTGTTTCACGATTCAGGACAGCGTGTTTCTCTAGTTTTCATTTCTTCTCAGTTTCTCCAGAGAACATTGCTCTTTTTACGGTGTTCTACTCGCGCAATCGATTTTTCTCCTTCATTTTATTTTGAAATGAAGAAAACTACTCTTCCAACAAGAAACTGAACACGTCAGCCTTTCGAGCTGAATTGACGCAAGCTCTAGGCAATAAAAAATGTGTTGAGACTTCGAGAATGACAACGACAGTAATATTTATGCTCGAAGAAAGTTTAAATATTCAAACTTTCATGGAATTTGAGAAAGTTCGTTATTGAAAAATCAAGGTGATAAAATATAACTTTATTATTCTCATTTCCTTTCGTTCGTGCTTGAAATTAGGTTTTAAAATGCGTATGTTCTTAAGGTGATATAGAATTATATATGTAGGCACATAGATATAGAGGTTTGACGACTTGAAGATTAACGTAAATTGCTATGAAGCGTTTCCATAATCATTGCATTACACGAACTTAATATTAATATTCTACATTTTCCACGACTCTAGTTTTGTACTTAAAAATCGTCACAATTACAATATGGATGCAACGGTATAATATGTGAATGTAACATACCAAGTGACCGATTACATGTTACATTATGCTTTTCAAAAAGCAGTTTCGTCTAAAAGTTTTATATTAAAAGAACTTAAAAATCTAAATTATTTAGAAGTTATCAGGGAAGCCAGACGTATGTGAATCAGAAACGTAGTGCATCAACATTACGCGATCACACATATGGCTTATGTCCACCTTTCCGTCCTTTAACTTGTCCTAAATGGTCCGAATGAGTTGGGAGTTGTGAATTCCTCATCGAAAGACTAGAATTTCAGGCCAATGCGTGAAATTACAATGAGTCAAATTGCTTATTTGTATCATATCAAGAGTATCCAAAGCTAATCAATACAGGTCATTGAACTTCAAAATCTAGAAAATGTGTGCAAACTGTTAAAAAATTATTTCTAAACTACAACACTATTTCGAAGACGTGAAATCTTCACCAAGTTTGAAAGTACGGATTTCTGAGAGTCAGTAGTGTTGTTATCGTTTGCAACATACATACCGAGCTTGAGTCAGCCTAGTTTTTCCTATGTATTTTATACGTGATTGAACCAAAGTGCTATTTTATTCTTTGAAATTATGGGAGTGTTGAAAAAGGGGTTTCCAGAGACTTCAGTTGGCTAATAATGATAAAATACAGTACAAAGTAAGAGCATAAGCATCCTTACCATCGTAATCACCATCAATCTCCATACATGGAAGACTGAGAGAGTTGGAAAAAGAAGGAAGAGGAAGGCATTAATAATTGGGTGGAAATCAGCTACCCGTAAACATATTTGAATGTTCCGACTTAATTTAAGCTTTCATTTATATCTTGAGCGGAAAGAGGAAAAAATGTAGAGAGCATGGTCGAACTACTAAGGTTTGTACACATCATCTTCCACTTTCTCTCTCCTATTATTATTATTATTAATCTAAGAAAAGAGCAGTTTTTATCCATGTCATTAATGTGGGTGCTGCTGGTAGGTAAGTGAAGTGGCAGAAAGAAAGATGAAGGAGGGGGAAATGGAGTGGAAATGTAATAATGAGCAGAACCAGAAGGAAGGAGAGCTAAAACTTTCTCTCTGTAGCCCTTACGTCGTCTACTTCTTGATTATATTTAAAGAGGAAGGATGATGTTGTAGGACGCAATAAGCAGTCAAATAAAAGTTCTATTTTTTGAGGAAGGAGAGCAGTACGAGTTTTTTCCTACGAGTGAATGACTGCGTAGTTATGCTGAGCATAATATCGAATATTGACGGAGAGATAGATCTCGCTCCTGAGGGCTGAGCTGGAAAGACAGAGTTTTAGCAAAGAAAAATGTGTGTGTTTGCACATCAGGAAAAAAGTCAAGTAAAGGGGATTAAGCTTCATTTGTCTTTCAAAAAAAAGTGTTTCATGCCTCCCTGTGGTACTATAGCAGGAAATTTAACTTCGACTAACGAAATTTCCAGGAGGAGAGAGGAAGTCGAACAACTCACCCAAGCGCTAGTCCATTTTGATCAGCTAAGTAGAATAACATTTATCTCTCCGAGTTAGCCTCGATTTCTCCACATCTAACGGAACCATATATATTCCTCCATCCCGTACATGGAGTGAAGTGAGTTCTTATTCCAATGGCAACGGAAAAGATTAATAGTTTTGGCGTGTGCTCGCCATTATTATTTTTCATTCGCTTGCATAACCAAATTTCTACCTCATTTTCTCGCATATAAGCTTATATAAAATTTAATTTGTATAAGAGGCTCGGCTCGGCCGCACTACTACTGGAACAACGAGAGGAAAAAAATCATGGAAAAAGAGAAGAAGAGGATGAGATGGGATTAAAGGGAAAACATCATGAATGTTTTAGTGAACTAATAATAACTTATGCTCTTTCTTCGATCTCTACAAGCGAGTGTGAGTGAGTAGTTGGGGCTGGTGCTGATGAAGAATTTGCAAATCAGTCAGTGAGTCAATTCACCGACTCTCTGACTGACAATGAGAGAGTGGGATGAGCTCTCTAGAAAGAGAGAGACATGGTAAAACTTACACGTGTTTTTCGAGCAAAGTCAAGTGTCTTCATGAGGAGGGAAGCCTCCTTTCCTCTTGAGAATCATTCAATTTGACGTGCTCCCATGAATTATTAATTACCACACACCTGAATAACAATTCACTTTGCCTTTGCTGTTCTGCCAGCAGTAAGACTTGGGCGCAGCTATCAAAAGCGTATTGGATGGACATAGTGTATGTATGGCTAGGATTTTCTTCCTCCATACGAGGGGTAATGAAGACTCTTCAATCCCTATTTACTTCCTTTCGTCCTCCAGTGTTCATTCAAACCAATTGTTGTTCCTTGTCTTTTAAGCGAGAGATTATTTTTTTCGTTCACCTTCCACATCTTCTCTTATTTACTTTCACTTGTTTCAATCCTATGCCATGAGGGACTTGGGAAAAAGAGAATTTTTAAGTTGCTTCCTCTTATATTACATGCATTGAACAACGGCATATATGTACATACATATATGACGTTGTTCAATGTATTACATGAATATCGATTAAGAATGAAAGCGTACTTCGGCCCCGTCAACGTCACTGTATTCAATTTTCACCTCACATCCCATTTCGTATCTTTCCTTTTAGCAAAATATATGCCTGCAAAACGTATAAATACAATTTCTTGTCCTCTGCTTTTTCTTGCTTCTCAATGCTACTTTTGACTTTCGTTAACAGAATTTATCATGAAGAGCAGAGGTCATCTGCCTGATAAGAAAAGATAACAATTCTAAAGGTGGAGAGGGATTTAAGAGGATGTTCTTTTATTGCAAAAATTTCCTTTGATCTTTATTCCCAAAATAATTGCTAGCTTTACACGTGCTAGAAGTTAGATACATTCATGAGAAGTACACTAATCCTTCTTTCTTAAGAACCATAAAGTCGGATTGAAACTTGAAAAGAAACTGTATTAAAGGCTATTATTTTTGTAGCTTACGATGGGAGGTTGATGCAAGACGAGCGTTCCATGATAATTTTTATAATCATTGCTTCCTTTCATTGTATAAGCAGCTTCAACCCCTACTATTTACATTATCACCATCTATTTCATTTAATCGGGAACGGCTGTATATTGCTTGAAGATTGCTCTTAGTTAAATTAGTTGGATCTTTGATCTTTGGAAAATTTAAAAACTGCCAAGCTTCAGATTACATCCCCATACTCGTTGCGCCTTTTATTTCAAACGATTCCTATCATCCCTTGACGCGTATCGGGTAAGCTTGATACGAAATAAGTGGACTTTCTCCTTTCATGTATTTTCCGTGGTATGTACTTGATGTTTAGCCAACAAGAGGATAGGCTGGTTGGTGGAAGATACAGAGCCAATATACCGTAATAAGCTCGTTGAATGAAGCTATTCAAAGAATCTGGGGCTAGCATTCTCAATTTCCAATTATTATTTTCCTAGAGTAAATAATATAACACCTCTTTCACCTCGAGATTCGAGATAGGCAAGAGGGCACAAGAGAGATGAAGTAAGAAAGATAGCTTTTTATCCTTTTTGCAATCCAGCGGAATCTCTCATTTTGAAAGGAAGTGAAACTCAGCACAGTTTGGCTTGGCACAAGGTTCAGAAAAAGTGGCAAGAGCTCAGCGCTCACTGCTGACTAAGGTAAATTTGAAAAGGCAGAGCGGAAAAGGACTGATATCCAACTCGAAAACAAACCTCTGTTTAATAAAATCCACACGATAAAAAAGTAGGAGAAGAAAGGAGTGAAAAGTGAGATAAGCACTGACAAAAGGGCCAAGACTACCTAAATACGATGGAATGATGATGGGAATGAAAAGTACTTACTTATGTATTCCCTAAATATTGGTGCATTCGCATAAACATTCTGTCCTCCTTGGGCAGGAGTGCCGTTTCCACGAACAAAACATTACCTTCTGATGCCTGATATTCGGAAAGGAGCGTATGAAAATCGGCCATAGTCATTGATGATGATACTACAACTACACGTTTTCGTTTCCTTTGAAAACTGAGAACGAGATGATAATGTTCAACAATACTTCACATAAAAATACATGTACTTTTTTTGCTTGCTTAGTCAGTGACGCAAAGAAGGGTACTCCTACTATACCTATAGTATACAATATCTTTCTTTCCAAGCATATGAATATATGAAACATTAGAAACTCAGGACTCCGTGGGTTATCATCGCGCCGAAAATCCAAAAGAGATAGAAGAGGGTTTGACGTTATCGCGAAATATTTTTTTTTCTCGAAGAGACTACAGGGATGCCTGAAAATGCAAAACGGAAATAGGAGAGGAAATCTCATCGAAAGAAGAGAGAAAAGTAGTATTCATTGAATGGAGAAAAAGATATGCACTAAATATTACGTCTTCACTGTGTAAATGTTACTACTTTCATATGAGACTACGTTCTCTATTCATCTCTTTCTCTCCCTCTCCGTCTTTCTTCTCGTTCTCCAAAGTTGTTTTTGTTATTATTTTCGTTGTTGTTAGTGGAAAACGAACGAAATGGAGAGAGGTAGTATGATACGCCAAACAAAATGAAGGAAACGACGGAGGAAAAAACAGAAAGTAAGTAAAATGTTCGCGGAGACAAAGTAAGGGAAGCAGGCCAGAGCACGTTTTTCATACTTAGGCTAGTAGAAACAGAACAAGGTACACATACACTTACATACATTTTTACTATTTTACACTCGCATAGATCTTGTATTGTGGAATGTTCGTTCGTCAATAGTAGCAACTGCTGCTTCTATATAGGCAAAGATTTTTTATTATAATAATGGAGATGCTAAAAAATGAGTCAGTGAAGCATAGAGAAAGCACAGGAGAAAGTTCCATGTATTTCATATGTTGTTCGTTCCTCTTAGTGATTTTAACACAGGAAAAATCGGTAAGGTTATACTCTGAAAGCTTCAGTGTTTGGTGCGAAAAAACTAAAGCTAGCGAAAATAAGTTTCTCATTCTTTCTCATTTTTTTCTCTGAAGCTTAAAGCTTGCCGGCATTAAGTCGATTGTTAAGAGCTGAATACGAAAGCAGAGGCAATGCTATGGAATAACAACGGTGGAATAAAGGGGAAAAGTCGTATAGAAGCCAAGGCGTTTTGCACAGAAGTAGGGGGAAAAGAAAGAGAAAACTTGTTTCAGCTAGATTTCCGCTACTGCCATAAGTACTACTGCCAAGCTCTAAGTGAGAGAATGAAAGAGAAGAAAGTTGCGAGAGAGAAAAAACGTCGCAATATATTCATACGATAATGTGGAAACTAAAAGTTGTGGAGTGTGCCTATGCCAAAAAAAAGAAGAGCATCTATGTTTCTGGAGTACGATCGAGGTACATTTTTTTTGCCCCGGTATGAGCTCTCCAACAAAAGTTTGATGATACGGTGATGGTGGTTTCGACTACGATGATGATGTCCTCTTTCTCACAGAAATAACGACTTTCCATGAAAACTAAAACGAACGAACTTGAGTGATGGCGGATAGTAGTTAAGCTTTAGTAAAGTAGAAAGTGAATTGGGAAAACAGGGAATGACTAGGTTTAACGTCGCCAAAAAATATGTTGGCGCTATACTACTATACACACGTACTTAATATGGTACATTTACCGCATCTATTTCCAGTATTACAGCGACTATTAGGATGCGTATGTACATATTCTTTTAGATTTTTATTACTGTATACACATATACCTTCATGAACAACTACATACGTTTAAAGTGGATAATTTTGTGGTCCATGCAAAATGTGGAGGTGGAGAGAGAGCTTGAGGGATTCGGGGTTTTCCCTTCATCTCCTTTCCTAGCAAAACATTTTGATGGCCTCTATCTCAAAGTCTTGATGTTTGTGTGTGCATTCGGGTTAAGAGAAAAATGTATGGTATTGTATACATTACATCAATTCCTGTAACTGGGATTTTCAAGGGGGATTTTAAATGGAGCTTGAGGTGGGGAGTACTTACGTATAACCCAATTTTCACATGCTACAATTGTACCCCATAATTTTCTCATTAATTTATTTATCTGAAAATGGGAAATCTATCATTTCCAGTAATTTGATCAGCTTCAGCTTCCCGCGTTGGTCATCATACAGAGGGGGATTTTTTTCTCGAGAGGTGATAGTCCTGCCAGACTGGTTCTCTGTTTACCTCCAGGATTCCACATTAAAAAGGGATTTTACTGCATGTGGATCAATTATCTTCTCCTTTCCCCTCAAATTGTGTTAGTACAGCAAAGAAATATTTTTTTGGAAATCTTCCATGAGAAAAAGAAGTGAAAGCAACCCTACTCCTCGCTTTCTCTGCTCGCCACCGCTCCGGGAAATAAACGGGAGATGTCTTATTCTAACAGATATAAATAAACAGGGATTTCTTTTCTCCTGTTTATAATGAAAATGACTCTGTTTTGCATGGATAAGATGCAAGAAAAAGATATCACATCCGACTCGCATTTCCTCCTGTGTTCTTACTTCATTTTCTTTTATGAATAAGGGGCTTCCTTTTCCCCACATTTTTTCACGTTTATATATGAGTCTGCATTTTCTCCTTCTTTTTCTTTCATCTACATCAATATTTATAAATAACGAAACTGGCGAGGCCGTGGTAAAGGAAAAAAAGAAGAAATTTTTTTATAGTTTTTCTTCTTCCCTTTCCTCTTCACTTCCTCTTTCTGTAATCTTCATAAATATTCGCTTTTCGCTCATCATTCTCTTCGCATTTTTTATATTGCGAGACCCAGCCTTAATTTGCATATCATTCCTGCTAAAATCGCCGCCAAAGCTGAGAGAGAATGGCTGGAAAGGAAAATCTCGTTTTTATTCTTCCAAGAAATCATCCATCTGCTTTTATTCCATTACCGCTCTACTTTACACTCTGACTTTACCATCTTCTCAGACTTAGGGAAACTCCTGATTCCTTTTTTAGGAAAACCAGAATAATATTTTTCAAGAAGAAAGAATAAAAAAGGAAGGACAATTTCTCAGTCTTTCTGGCACCACGCCATAATACCCTATTTTTTGCCCGTCATCCTGCACTCCTTTGATGACTTTTAGGGTGTCCTCCCAAGAAAAAATCCCTGTTCTACGAAAATCTTCGCTTTTTCTTCCGACTCAATTGATTAAAGCTTTTCATAACGAATGGAACATGTCCTTTACACATGTCCCATTTATTATCTCAACTTATTAATAACTTATTATTATTTTCTTCCCTTCCTTCGCCTCCTTCTCCTCTTCCCATGTATTGTAATGCGAGAAACCTTTTCTCCTTTTCTAGGAGAGATGATAATAAATGAGAATTTAAATGACAAGCTGAATGCCTGCCAGAGAGCTTCATTCTTCTTCCTCTTCAATACATTCTTCTTCGCAGAACATCGATTGCCACGTCTGCACGAAGACAAAGTGAAAACTCCCAAAATGGCACGGCACAACTTAACTTTGTATTTACATTTAAATTACGAATTCTTCCCATGCATAATTTGTTGTTCGCACCGTATTCTCACCGTGCAGAAAACAAGAACCTGCTCTATTTCGAAAAAAGGTGTCTGTCTCTGTTCGCATTTGTTTGGCGCCAGCTTGCAATTTTTTTACGATCAATAGCCTTGATAACAAATATCAACAAATACTTCCCAAACTTAGACTCCTATCTTCCCATGTGGGCATATTTTATCCTCGTATTATGGCAGACGTCCTCTGAGCAAACAATAAACTGTAATGGACTCCACTTTCATATCCAGTATAATTCACCAGACGAAAAAAATACCTGTCGTAAAGTGGGGCGAATTGTCTTTAATTATTGCCACCCATTCCATAGCTTCTGTAGGGGAGAGAGCAAGATAAAAAAAATGTTTGATTCTGGCTGCATGCTCACGTCAGGATAAACTTTTTTATTGCCGACCTTGTCAAAACTATAATACTCCCTTTTTTATCCCTGTCACAACTGCGACAAAAGGAATGATAGGAAGGTTCACTAAATATCATTGTCTCTCCGAAACCATATCTAATGCTCATTCACAGGGGAAAAACTCTGCTGGACAAAGTTATGTCAACTATTTATCAGAATGATGATCACAATGAAATTGAGCTATAATTTTCCATTGTGACAAATGGCCCTGTTGATATAAACGATTGCCTCGTGAAAAAATATGTACCTAGACCTTCCATATCCATTTATCTCCATGCTGCCAATCCAAAACCTGTAATTTCAATGCGACAGCACAGCAACTTGAACAACACTAATGGAGAGCAGCACAACCCTCCCTAAAACCTGCTACATTTATTGAGAGCAAACTTTTTCGTGGTTCAGTGAAACTTGCAAGCAAACTCTATAGCCATATATTTTATTGTACACTTCAAATTTTGCATTCCTCTAAATAATCCATTAATGTGCTCTGATGGCGCCTGACGACCCCAGCTCAGCTCATGCAAAGGGAAACAAACAATCATGAAACATGAAATTGAAGTGAACATTTTTTTCAGTGAAAGTTGAAAGTGGCATGTGTGTGCACCTCACCTATTCACCACTCGTTTTTTTGGTAAAATTATCTCATAAGTTTCATGTGCACAATTTTTGCATACACAACTTTCAGCGTGTATTTCGTCCCTGCAAAAATTAATTTTAGGGTATGTTATGCCTTGGCAAATGAAGTGAGCGAGGAGAATGAAAGGAGGTACATATTCCAAAGCATCAACAACCCATCCAAACTATTTTCAGTGTGGCTGAAACGACCCTTTTGCCCCTGCCTTTAAGATTGAAGCCACAAAAGTGATTTGTCTTGTTCTCGTGATTTATTTACCAATTTCATGTAAATGCATACATACAATATTATATATGGCTTCGCCCAAATATCTATATCTTTTTGAGAGAATAAAGTTACGGGAGGGAAGAACATATATAGCACGATTTAATATGTTGGCGTCGCTTACCGTTCTAGTAGCGCAGCGACAGCACCGTTTAAAAATGTAAATGGCGAATGCATGGATTATGAGCTTCACGTGCGTAGTGTTTTGCAAGCATTCATGTTTCTTCATCGCAGTAATAAACCACAGGAAAAGTTTTCGAGTGAGGTGGCTCGGTCGGGTCCTGTTTAGGATCCTACATTGTAAGGTACATAATGTTATGATTTGTCTTGTCCCTCTATACACGCCGTGTCATGCGATGTACACGAATAAATATATGCTTGTGTTGGTGGTGCTAGTAGTGAGTATTAGTGATGGTCGTGGCGGCGAGAAGCAAGGTGAGAGATAATAAAGTAAACTACCTTTTCCAGAAACTCGTACATAAACTTGGTCACACACAAACAAAAACACATAAATATGCATACATGGAATCATATAATAAGCTTGCGATTCGTGATTGTGCTGTCGACGAGAGAAAATAGAAAACATTTTTTTAATGCCAAGCCATACCATTTTTTAATTCGTTACTAGTGCCAGTTGAAGAAAACTGTATATTTATGTTAAAGGGTAAAACTGACATGTTTACTTGGTTTGAGAAGCTATCGAAGTAGTCGATTTAACAGTTCCTCCAGCTTTTCCCCTTTCGCTAACTAACCATTCATGAAAACTCACAAAGGCAACATGTGCTTTTCAAGTTGAGTACGTGCAGAGTATGCGAGAGAGGTAAGCAGGTAAAAGGGCCTGAAATTTGTAATAGGTATTATTATGCCTCTCTGAACAACAGGAATAAATCATCTTGTCCATTTCACCATACAAACTCCACCTCCAAGATTCCGTTCGCTATCACATCAAAAATATTTTGCTGCGCAGCGCTACTGCCAAAACCATTGTAGTTAAAACATTATATACATATTTTTAAAATGAAATGTTCATGAATCCTTGCCTGCGATTTAAGAAAGGAGTTATGAATTTTAAGTTCGCTGACTTTTCTTGTTTCATGAGCATAGCACGGTCTCGTTTTACGTGCAGTGTTAAAAGAACTGAAATGACGCAAGTTTAAAAGCGAAGAAGGTACACGCTCATAGCCATAAAGTAAATGTTTTCACTTTGATGCATGCAATCTAATCATGTAGGACATTGCAGTAACCCACTAGTAGGTAAGAGAAAGTATCAACGAATTTATATTTGTATAACGAAATTAATCTAAAATTCACTTCGACATACATTCTGTGTGTGTGTGTGTGTCATAGTCATGATATAACTCCTTTTCATGAAAGGAAATATTCCAGGAGACACTCAGGAAAAAAGGACTCGTTAATTTTACGTGAACGACATGATACAATATTTAGATCAATTTGGAATATGACACAATTTTTACGAGCGAGTAAATAATAAAATCAAGCTTTCTTTTTGTGAAAGACAAGTAGAGAGAAAATGATTCTCATTACGGGAGAGAGAGAGAGAGAGGAAAAAAGTTTTGCCTTAAGTTTGGCAATAATGAAGCCCTACCTTGCTTCCCCTTTTCATCTCTCCATATCTTTCTCTATTATCGTGAAACATCAAACAGGGAAGTAATGAAAAAGTAACGTGCACTACGAAGCAAAACTGTTGCGAAAAGAAAGTTTCGCATGGAAAGCTTGCCTCTACACTATACACCTAACTCTAACTCTCAAGGAAATGAGCATTGTGCTGTTGTTTTTCCCAGCACCACAGGAACAAAAAACAAGTAGGTAGAGGTATTCGCTTTACGCGGATAAAACGAATAAAGTAAAGGCTTTTCATTAATCCTCCTCTGCTGCTGTTTAGCGTCGAAGCGAAAGGCTGTAATTCTTACATGTTTTGTGCACGACGACAATGAAGCCATATACATTTCTTACTGGGAAAACGGGAACGGGTGATACGTGATATTACATTCACTCTCTTTTTCTTGTGTATGTAGCGAAAAGTAAAAAAAGATACCTTTCTATTCTGGAAGACTTTTCTCCGCACGTACGAAAAATCTTGTCAGTATCTACAACGTATAAAGTTCCAGCAATTACTTGAAAGTGAAGCTTTCTCCTGGAAGGAATGAATACATGCATCAAAAGATAATGGAAGGGAAAACGAGGACGAACACATCAGCAACAACTTTTTAGTTAGGAGCTGCAATTAAATAAGTTTCATATGACATCGTGCTGCTCGTCCCTCTAACTCCCACCATCATCCTGATACTTTGAATAGGATGGGGAAATAATGCTGACACATTTCTTTCAAAGAGCAAAGATTTATGAAAACGCCATAATAATTATCGTCTTTTCTTGTCCATGTCCAACGTCATTATTTTTTCAGAGCAAAAATATAAAGTAGCACAATGTTCTTGGTTGCTTTTCAACTCAGCAGGCAGGTAATATTACAAAATTAGTAAGTTTCTGAAGCAAGAAAATAAAGATTGTAGCGATTGGTAGCCTGCCGCTAAAAAAATATTCTGTAAATAAAATCTCGTAATGATATACGCTCATTATTCTAGCCTTCTTCGTCTAAAAGCATTTTAATCAGACAAAGACAAAATGAAGAACTAAGAATGATGAGAGAAATAAACGTGAGTATTGTTAATGTTAAAAGGGATTGGAGAATTGGATGGAAATTGTAAATGACGATGAGTCAGAGTCATTGGGGGAAATATTCGATCGACATCGAAACCATGATATAAAATGAAACATCCCAGTGACTGGGACCCAGTGCCAAAAATAATGTTCTTGTATTAAAACTCCTATATATCGTCAGCTTCGAATTTCAGCCTGGTCCACATTAATGTCTATCTTCAATGCCGCACTCGTCGTCAGCGTTCAAGTGACTGTATTTGTTGTTGATCGTTTGGTAAAAATCAGAAAAGTGAAATGAGGTTGCTGAATAGTCCTTGTGACTATTCTAAGCCAAAGAAATAAAAAAGCTGTAAAGAGAAAAAGAGATCCGCTCTAAAGATAATGAAAATAGTTCATTAAAATGACAATGAAATTCCACTTCAATTTCCATCGAAAGCGCAGAATAGATGCCTACATTTCTGTTGCTCATGTTGGGTCTTTGGTTCCATCACTCTCGTCTCCGTACCTTTTAGAGTTGTGTCCTGAAGAAAAAGAGAATCCAGTCTATGAAGTATGGAAAGCCCCATAAAATGATTTGCAGGTGCAAATTTACGACACATAAACGGTTAGCTCATCAAATAAACTTACTGGATTTCACAGGATATCTACGCCATTCCAATTTCCCACAACTATTACTTCAGCTCGTAATTAAACGGGGGATGGGGTGAGCCTTCGTTCCATTAGGGACATTTTTAAGGATGTCGATTAAGAAACCCGAGGAATTGTATTTCTCTTTACCACAAATACTTCTATAATTATCACAAATCAAACATACTTTGCAGAGAAAATTAAACAAATCACAGAGCATTATTTGCTTCCAATGAGATAGCAAATATGTTTGGCCATGCATAAACGTATCGTTTCCTTCTTATGTAAACATGAAGTTTCAGACATTACATTACTCAAACAGGACAGGGCCTCCAAAAACGTCCAAAAGTCTAGACAATAAATACTTGCACAAACTGACTAAGCCCAAAAGTTTCAAATGGACAAATAACTCTTAAATACCTACAACGCAATTTTCCTCGATAAATTGACACAAAAGGGCTGACATGAGAATTTGCTCAGAAGAAGAAGTTGGATTGGACTAAGAAAGGCATGATAAATGTAAAAAGTTTGTCACAAATTTGAAATATGGGAATAATTCTGAACTCAACTGCTGCCACTTTTATTCTAGAAATAAGACAGAGCACTCATGTATTAACAAAAGCCAAACTTTTTTCTCCATTGCAGATCAGCAGCGCGTGTGGGGGATGCTCCAGTACCACGCCAGAGAGCGCTTGGAGATGAGGTCTCCTCCATCCTCAATTCCATTCGCGAAGGTTACGATAAACGTGTTCGGCCCAATTATGGAGGTGATGAAATTCGTATTTTTTCTCCTTTATTTCCAACTTTCAATTAAAAAAATTTATTCTCTCTCTGGTTTATTAATTGAAAATGTTCCTTGTTCCCCATATAAATGAAGGACAATTTTTCTAATACCGCGTCAAAAATATTGCCACTTTTTAACCAAAGTAAAATAATGTTTGAACTTTGAAGTAATGTCGCTGATATCAGGAATCGCAAGGTCATGTTAATACAATACGTAATATTAATACTTAATGACTACAGCAAATTCTTATGATCAAATGGGCTAAATTTTACCTATAAGCTAGTCTAGAGTCTATGCAAATTCAAATGAAGTAGAGGAAGCTTGCGAAAGTCATTCACCCATTATAACAAAATTTTAATAGCTAAAAAATGCAATCAATCAATTTATTATCATTTCCACAGGACAGGTTCATTTCAAATCTATGTCATCCCAGAGGTTTCCTTTTCAATGAATATACCAAGCTCAGTTTTATGAAATAATGAAACTTTACTAAACGTTGTCGTCCTTTCAATTCTGCAGAAATAAATTCAAGTACAGGGCTAATAGAATAATTCAAATGAACGCGTATGCTAGGGAAAGTGCACGCGGAAATTAACAACTCTCCTTGAACACACACGACAAGTTTTGTTTTCCACTGGAATTCTTGGAAAGAAACATGACACGGATTAAGAATGTTTATATGCTGATATCAGGTGAACCGGTGGTGGTTGGAGTGACCATGTACGTCCTCAGCATTTCCTCACTGTCTGAAGTCCAAATGGTACCATTTCACACAAAAACACGTCATCCACTATTGATATAAATATATTTCTTTTCATGAGCATGAAATTAGAGCAGTGCAGTGGTCAAGGTTTCCATTTTTTTCTTCTCTACTTTTTTCGCTAAAATTGAGCAACGAATTTATGTATTTCCCAAGAAATGAAGGAAATGGCATTTATTCAAAACAAGTCAATACTATACTTAATAGTTTTCAAAGTTTTCAAGATTAGCTCTCCCCAACAATAATCTCCGCTACTTTCTTTATGCAACTTTATAAGTGTACTTTACTTTGAAAACAAATTTATTTCGATATTTATACATGTAACTTTTACATACAAATAATCTGCATGCAAAACTTTATATATCATAATAGGAATGCGCATCATGCAATAATATTTCGTATGCAACTAAACAGTAGACTCTCTATCTATATATTTTCTCCTCCTCTTTTCTTCAATACAAATTATGTTTAGGATTTAGTCTAATAAATTCATTCTTTCTAATTATTAATTTTTTCCAAACAGGGAATCTACTTATTTATTTTTCGCATTAACTTCCCAATACAATATTATACTAAAAAAATTATATATCAATAAATATGATAGAATTTGAGAAGTAGAAACAATTTAGTAGGAAAATACCCTTTTCTCTTAAAGCTTACGCTGATTCCCTTCAAACGATATTAATATACTTTGAAATCCGCTCTCGTCTTCTTTAATTAAATGCACTCGAGATATTCATTCTAATCGCAGAATGATAATATTTCAGAAAAGATAATTGCGACAGTTTCCTCAAATGAATTGTATAAACATATTAATGGGGAACGTAGATCCTTTTCTATAGCAGCAACTTTTTTCCTAATGTTTTTCCTTTCGAGCATGTGTAAAATGCAGCCAGAAGATCTCAAGTCCAGTATATAATATAATAAGAAACAAATCCCTTTATAAACACTTTTTTATTTGAACTACTCTCAACCCAATCATAGCACACTATTTTCACATGAAGCAATTAATGTGAGTAATTGATGCTATATTACTTTTCTACTACGATGGCAGTAATACGTATCGTAGTTTCTCGCAAAAAATACAACAAAACCTACACTAAATACTATTACTTTCACCACTCCTTTCACATCATACTACTGCTACTGCTTTCACTCACTTCAATTAAGTAACTCAGAAATGTGATCTAGCAACTCGTTTATCATAAGGGATTTCACACGGATTTTGGCAGGATGTTTTAATGAAATATATAATCGAATCTCATCAACAGTGTACGCGTATGACGTAACGTATGGCTTTCGATCCCGAAAAATTCCACGCACGACAAAGCACCAATCTCTGCTTACCTCATCCGGATTCGATGCCATCTATTTTCCTAGATTTTTTAATTCCATTTTTTTCACATCAGACCAACTATCTCGACCGAATTTCGCATTATTTTTCCTTCGACCCTGTTACGAAAGGAAAACGGGATACACCACACGATTTTCTGTTTTAATTGACGTGATTAACTGGAATTACTGGGAACCGTACGGGTGAAGAACTAAAAACGGAAAAGGAGTACCTTAAAGTAGATATTGACTTTCCTGACACCTTTAACTTAAACATAATGAATGATGGTATTCTGAAAACCTAAAGATATTTTTGTAGACACATTATTTTAAGCATTTTCCCCATAACCGTTCGAGGAAATCGTAGAATAATACGGTTGGTCAAATGGGATTTAAGGCAAATTTGGGACCAGTTCTCGCTAAAAAAATTCTCCGTTGAAATTTTAACGTTACAAGTTATTGTTTGCATGTTGATCAGTGATCACAAGATGTGCTTACCTAATAACTTTAACAACTTTCTCTTACGTTTAAAGGATCCTCGGTAAACAAATAAACTTTTCTAATCCTTTGCCTAATCTAGACTGTATAAAAACCAAAAATTATTCATGATCCTGGTCAATAATTAATCCCTAGTAAACTGTCAATGACTAATTTTCTTGATTGCTTCATGATTTCACTAAAGTTTTAAAACGAAGGGTTGCTTGATGCTTCTAATAATTAGGTGAACCGGTTGTTGTGGGGGTGACAATGTATGTGCTCTCCATCAGTTCCGTCTCAGAAGTCCAAATGGTACATAAACCATTCTCTGTCCTTAGCCGTTTCTTTATTATTTTTGTTTGTACAAACAACTTTAATTTCACTGTTTTAATGTTTCTCTTGTATCTTTCTATGTGTACATTCTACATACATGCATTATATTATTATGTATATATAACATGTTCTATATATGTGTGTGTATGAGTGTATCACTCACTATTATCATTTATGATTTCTTCTCATAAAACTTTTTCATGAAAGGACCCTGTACTGGGGTAAAAAGACAAATTATTCTTTATTTTTCTTCTTCTCCTTCTTTCTTCTGTCCTTTCCGAGTACAATAACAAGTACTATATCTCACTTCATATGTATATAATTGTAAAGTGTTGATAAATTTATGCATTATTTTTTTATGCCATGGCATCTGTCTCTATGTAAGTTGGACATCTTCATCCATCCATGTTCAATTTGCTCACATTGCTACTTTCGTCGTATATATATATGCGTATTTGTAATTAGTGTTGCAACAACAGGAGTAACGCAGAGCTGACAGTGACTTGACAGCCAACAGCATTCATTTCATTTGCCATTTGTAACGTACTGATTTGTTCAATCTTGAATTCATTGCTGTATGTTTCACGGGACATTATGTGTGACTGATAGAAAACTTCGTAGCATTTCTTTTACATTATTGTTTCAGTCGTTGATTTCAAATTTGTTTTTGATTTATTTATTGTTCAGTAAAGGTGCAAAGTTTCTCGGGACGGATGCGAAGATAAAACACAATGAAGATTGAAAAACTTTGAAAGTATTTAAGTAAATTGCTTCTTTGTAAATCCAGCGTTTCAGAAGTTACAGAAACATTACTGCCTGCTTGCGTTTGTGTTTTGTCAACGCATCTATGTATGTATCAAGTCTAATTCTGCTTATTATGTTGTACGATGATGGTGACAACTTGTGATTTATGCTAAAACATCGGCTGGCGCTACATTAAGCTCTCTGTCTTCCTACATACTGTAATTAGCTTTCCTACGCCAAAGTCGGCCTGCTGAAGGCTAGGAATAGAAGCAACACAATTGGACTCATTCATTCATTCTCATTCTTCGCGTCAAATACATAATATGAAAATATCAATACAAAAATGAACAGAAATGCATGTTAACACTTCACACCCGCCAGGTCACGAAACACAATCCACTACTTCCACATAACATTACAAAATGATCATCACAATAAATCAATCAGTCACAAAATACACTTTCTCGTCAACGTATTTCTATGCCATAAACACGGTTTAGCGGAGACATTAAAAACTGATTTCAATCTCAATCTAATCGCGCAAAAACTTTGCTAACTTTGCCTCTTTCTCTCTGTCTTTTCACTATTTGGGTCTTTATTTGTTTGTTTGCATTTTTTTTGGTCGCAATTCATGCTATGTAAATCATTTCCTAATTTACCGCTCCAGACTTTCTTGCTTGCTTCTTAATGCTTTTTATTGCCTCTTTCGTTTCGAGTCTTGAACGATGCTTATTTTTCTGTACATTTGCTTGTACTCATCCTAGAACAACATAGAGACGGGAATAACGGAAAATCAAATTTGGGAAATAATAATAAAAAAAATGCGAAAAAACTATTATGATGAAATAACAAAAATACGTTTTTGAAACAAAAAATATATTGTTTCTCCTTGCACCTGCTCTCATTTCTCTCTTCTCTCTCTGTCTCTCTCTTTCTCTTCTCTTTCTATCTCTCTGTCTTTCTCTCTTTCTGTAGAAAACTTTCTATTTTTGGTTTCCATCTTTCTCTTCTTCTTCTATATCTTTCCACTGTGTGTGCTCATGAGAGTGAGAATGGGATCTTGCATTTCCTATCTCTTCCATTTCTTGCCATCTCATCATCGTATTATCGGCTTATCATGTCATGTGACTTTCACTTTAAATAAATTAATCATTCTCCCTCTCTTGAGGCGTCAACACATCTCTCTCTCTCTTTCTATCTCTATAGAATAATTTATCTATCTCTCTATAGTTTCTCTCTAGTTAGCTTGTACATCTCTTTATTTGGTTGACAAAAATCTAGCGATTTTTCTAGTCTGACATTTTAACCCTGATTTATGTCATGGTACTAACCGATTATCTTTGAAAATGTTTTGTGTGCGGTCGCAATGGAAAGGATTTCACCGTGGACTTCTATTTCCGTCAGACTTGGAAGGATCCCCGGCTGAAATTCAAAGGGCCACCTGGGATTACCACGTTATCAGTACGTGGCGCAATTTCCTTTTCAAATATAGAAAAACTTAAAGCATGAAAAACTTTGCTCATATTTCACTTATGTGTGTAGGTGGGTTCAGAATTTCTTAAAACGCTTTGGGTGCCGGATACTTTCTTTGTGAATGAGAAGAAATCCTACTTCCATACAGCCACGACTCAGAATGAATTTCTTCGGATTTCGCAAGATGGAGACGTTCTGAGATCGATTCGGTGAGAGCGAGATTGCAAATTCCTCTTCATCTTTTTAGAATTGAAAAGCGTTGGAGAGAAAGGTACACGCGTCGTTACTAACTTTGCTTAATTTTTTCCCCTCTTTAGATTGACTGTGACTGCTTCGTGTCCAATGGATCTTCGCTACTTCCCTATGGACAGGCAGCTTTGTACCATAGAGATTGAAAGCTGTGAGACTTTGCAAATTCTTTTCTCTCTCTCTCATAAAGAACCAATTTTTAACTGTTATAAAATAGTTCTTATTACTACATCTTCTTTTCTTTCTCATCTTGGTTTTTTCCTACTTCAAGTTTTTTATCATTACTCCTTTACCAAATCATCTAGATATAATTGTACACTAATCAAATTACTTCCTTTCATGTTCGGTTCATCTCTTTTATTTCGGTTTAATGATGATAAATGTAGTATGGTGGAACAAAAAAATCCTTTTTTTAAATGAACTCAGGGATGATGATTTTGCTCAGGATCCCTGTATAAAAAAAAAATAATTTTTTCTCCACTATTTTCCCGACAATGACGACCAGTAGAAATTTAAGTAGAAACTCTCAAACATGTCGCGTTCTTGGCAGCATCTCATTATTTCCAAATCAATGAATTGTTTGTTTAGAGAATGAGCAGCGCAAAAACTGCCGTACTCTGTTCGCAGTGTTACTATCAAGCAAAAAACTTACTTTCTTTCCAGTCGGTTTGTGAGAACCATATAGATCAAATATAATTCTTCTCGAGTATCAAATTTTAATTTATCATTTTTTTCATACACATGCAGAAGAAAACCCAAACAACACATATACACACAACTATAATAATCTTTGAAATGTTCAGAGGCGCCCTTTTTCATGCAAATTCAGTATTCAACGTTGATGGCTTTCTCTCGTCAGATTAAAAAAATTGTTTACTATACATACCACCTTCCATTCAAGTTCTCAGAATTTCATTTTCATTTCAATCGCAGGCGAGCTAGAATCTATAATACTTCCCTTAGGCCGAAGCAGAAATGATACTTTTTTATGAATTGTACGTGCTTGAGCTTGAAAAGGCCTTCATAATACGTATCGGATTTGAATAATAAAAAATATTTTTGTCGCTTAAACCGCTTTCCTATTCACCACAAAAAAAGAATGCATCTGTTAAAAATGTAACATGTTTTCCTGGAAGGCATGTCTGATTCAAGGAAGGAATGCAAAAAGTGGGAGCCATAATATGTATATATTATATGCTATTTACCTTGTACACATTTTTTAATTTGACTGTGATTTCCACAGTTGGGTCTGATTTTGATTCTTGCTTTTTGTCGACGTCACACATTTCAAAAGAGCATGAACATAATATTCTGACGTAGCACTGCTTGATTATTTACTAACTCTCACTCATTATACTTTTTGTGTTGTTTTTTCCATCCAGTTTCAGACGCAGAATAGTTGTGCATTACTTTGTACTTCCTATATATACATCATACGAAATCTGGCCGATGCATAATATTAAGTATAATGATTGTTCTTGTCGTCATATGTTTGATTAGTCAGTAAACTATTTATTTTGTTACATTCATAATTTTACTACACTGATCACGGTAGATTTTCGTTCTTTATTTAGCCAAGTTTTATCTCAGACACAGAAATCCCGCCAAAACAACCTTGAATTTTCTACATTTGACTCAATCGAAAATAAACTAAATCTTGTTAGGAATCAAGCAATATTATTCCTTTCTCTCCTCTGCATATTCATAAAATTTCAAGGAAATAATTCTGTACGAAACAGGAGGATGCAGTTCGGGAATACGAGAACAGTTCGTAAATCTCTCTCTTTTTCTCTACACATGTGTGTATATGTGTATGTACTGGGGTCCTAAAGAGAAAAGGCCAACAATTCCGCCAGAACATTCAGCTGTCACTTGCCAATAACCCCTGTATACTCTCTTTACTAAGCGTTCATTAATTTTTTATACTGACCTTCGGAATTTTTGTTTGACTTGGTATCATTTGTTATGTATATGATTTGCATAATTTAAGCAAAAGACGTCTGCATAACTCTAGCTTCTTTCTTGTTTGGGGTATCATGAGAAATCAAATGCAGTAGACGTCGTTTACTTTATAAAATTTGCATCTTACTCCTTCGGATTTATACAGTTGGTCTTGTCAGAGAAACTAGAGAATAATAATTTGATTTGAAGAAATTTTGAAAGCTTGTTAAAAACAAAAACTAACTACTTCCATTTAAAATTTCTGGAATTTATCTCCTTCTTGGTCAACAGATCATTTTCGTAAAGGCAGTAAGCCAAAGAAAGAGGACATGCAAATTAGAAATTTAACATTGTTTCAATCCGAAATCGAAGAAAGTGAATCTTCAAAGTAGAGCAAAAATATTAATTTGTCTATAAAGTAGTTGATTGATGTTGTACATATTAGTCGGTTACACAATGGTGGACATAGAGTATCAATGGGCCGGCGGTCGGAAGTCGATCGGAATGGGACCAATACAACTTCCGCAGTTCACCGTGTTGGGGCACAGACATACCCAAACTTACATCCTGCTCAGCACAGGTACCCAGGTTAAATCTCTGCTGAAACAGCAAAGCGTTTCTTTTATTTCTTTCTTATTTTTTCCCTTAGTTTCTATCTCTCTTTACCTTACTCGAAAAATAGGAATGAATGAGTGAATGATGCACGCATAGATTACTATTAAGTACTATTACATGACATTATGTATCTTATCTCCAGCAAGAACTATTTTACAATTATTGCGAATGATTATATTGAGTAGGAATGAAGCTGTGAGATGAGATCTTGATAGTGTGTACAAAAAGTTGTAGGGTGTAGGGTTATGTTTAGGGTCAGCGAGAATAAAAAGCTCTTAGTTTTCCTTTCTCTTTCGTTTAGTTGTCTAGTCACTCAAATGAAATGCCATTGTTGCAACAGCATAGCATAATAGTTGATTTTGTTTGACTCAAAAACGAATCCATCAAGCTTGACTTGTATTGCTTGCATCAGAAACCAACCGAATCATGATAATGATGATGTTATGATTGTATGAGATTTTTCTTTATATTTTGTTGTATGAAGGAACAAAACCCAACATCATTTACTTTCTTTTTATTTTCAAGTCTTATATTGCACGTTAATCTCCTGTGGGATCAATACCTTGTACTGTGCATGATCTAGAAACGAACTAAGCGTCAGAAATGTTTTTTGGCTGTTATCAAAACTGCATTACTTCTTTTTCTTTAGTTTACCGTAGAGCAAGTTTTACATTTGAGAAAATTTGGCTACCAAAAACAAATCAAAGAAACAAAACTGATTGCTTGCATTTTGCTCTTGCTCTTTTGAAGCGCATTCCTACAATCTAGCCAGCAGCATAATAATAAAAGCCAACATTTTATATCTAGTAATTTATATTGCTAATACATTGCATTACTTAGAACTTTCTTAGAACGCCAAAAACATGCAGCAGTTATTACTATTATTAATTACTATTATTACTTTTTATGTAAAAGTAAAATCAAATTCGGCTGTTACTATACATTAGACCTTACTACAAACGCGTATCCTTTTCTTTGTTTTGTAGAGACAAACTGTGATCAAACTACGAAAAATGTACTTGGAACGAATGACAAATCGTACTGCTATAATAACATAAATTAGATTTTAGTTTTTTACAACGAATAAATAATAATAATTACCATGTTTCTTCCATTTTCATTCTTCTCCTTTCCTCAAAATAATATTTCTTAATCAATTTCATCCCTTGAAAACGATTTAAAATTTTCTAAAAAAATTACACCTTTTGATATGTCTTGAATGATAGAAGTAAGTAAAGCAGATCCATTCCCACAACGGCGTTTTTGCCGCGAATTATTCTGCGGTGCTCCATTATTTATTTTCGAAACCGCGTAATATATCTGTACTTTCACCACATGAAAGTTTTTTAGAGGGACACCACGTTGTCGCCATTCTCCTACAGAAAAGACATATCAAAAGATTCACAGAAGAGTATAAACAATACTCGTTTATCCTCTTCTGTCTCAAAAGACTTGGATTGGGACAAAAAATATCTCTTTGCACATATCCATCCATTTTTTTCCAAGTGTGAAAATTACTAACTACGGTGAAAAGGGAAACTCTAAGCTTTTCATTTCCATCAGCATCGCAGGTGAAGCCCACAAAATGTTTTATTTGGACCTCAGCCCTCTCAGCATTGCGGCGTGATTGAAAGGAAGCTAATAACAATAAGTGCAGTGACATAAATAATATACTGTTAACGTCAATTAAATAAACATTATGTACGACTGGCCTGCTGCCTGCACAACGTTTTTAGTGTGATGCATGCAAAATCGACAATTACAGGGGAATACTATGAAAATCATATCAGATCAAATCGTAAATATTTTTTTAAACACACAAATCTACTACTATAACAAAACAAACAAAATCCAACAGACTCTCTAACTATTTTCAAACACTTTTCACGGCAAAAAGAACAACGGAGATCATGAATGTCGTCAGGACATGTCATATATACGTATACTTAATATTCAATACACAAACAGAAAATATATATACTTATATGACATAATATTTATTTATTTTTCTTTTCACATTCAAAAACTCAGTTTGACACTGTCAACCAATGCCACAACAAAAATCAAATAATTTATTTTTTAAATGATGATAATAACACTGCGAATGATCCCGTTGCTTTACAATATTTCAACTCAAACTTGAAGCAAATGGCGTTTGCTTGCAAACTTGCAAGTTTAATTGCAGCGACTATTTCTAATAATTATGTAATCTTTTTAATTGGATAATCCACAATTTTATTTTGTTCGTTCGGTGCGTGTCTTTATATTCTTCTAAAAAAATTGTGTGTTGTGTACTTACTACATTATACAATAACTCTCTTCGACTTTCACTTTGAAACTAAACATCCCAAGCATGTTTTCTCCTCTTATATTTTTTGTGTGGAATTTTTACTTCCGAAAAGGAAAAAAAAAAGATTTAAAGTACTAATAGTGATATCGGAAGAAGACAAACGATTTTGTTTCTTTTTTTGCAATAATGTGATATAAATATGTAGTTGGCTACACAATGTCGGACATCCGGTACAAATGGGCTAAGGGACTCGAGTCTGTCGGCGTCTCCTCCGACGTCTCTCTGCCACAGTTCAAAGTACTTGGGCACAGGCAGCAAGCCATGGAAATTTCCTTGACCACAGGTTAACTCTCTCATATGAATTCGTCTCCAAAACAAATCATTCAATTACTACTCTCTATTCATTCATCTTCTATATTTCTTCCCTAATACATATATACAATAACCACCATAATAATAATAATATGTACACACACTTCACGAGAACATACTAAATCAGCGACCAAAATAATCGTCACGACAATTTCAGAAGGGATGAGTGAGATCCAAAAAATGCTAATTTCATTTAGATGTGAGTCAGTGTGAGAGAGTGTCTTTTTCGGATGACAGAAGGAAAAACAATAAAATACATTTATTCCCTCAGTATTATTTACTTTCACTTTCCCTCGAGAAAGTCCTAAATGAATTTAGGAGAGTGCATTACGATATCCTCTGTTTTGATTTCACCCTTTGTACTTTGAAAATATACCATCTACAGCACCACCATCATCTAATCCTACACTTTGATCTATAAATAGACCATGCCATAAATTATGAACTTCACCTTACTTCTATTCTCTTCCTTTTGTTCGTCCTCACGCACAAATACATAGATATACCTAAATAGGTACGTAATATCTTTTTGCAATTGCAATCAAAATACTTCAAAAGACTTTTCCCCGAATTAAAACTTGTGCCGTGTGAATCAAGTGGAATTCTCAAATTAGAAGCGAGCGTCCTCTCTCCAGAGCATACACCCTTGATGATTACTGATTACCTATGCTATTTTTATCCATCACCGGAAGAGAAACATGTGTACATTTCCCCTACAGACAATACCAATCAAAGCGAGATGATATTAGCGCATCTCTCTCTCTCTTACTTTTTCCTCATGCTATAGTTTCGGCCTCTTGATTTTGTGAGGCTATTAGAACAGCGCGAAAGAAAGTTTCCTGGGCCAGGAGAAAACACAAAAATACTCAATATCCTACCTACCAACCTATTATGTAATCTCTACAGGAATCTTGTTCCATGATCATGATCACAGATCATGCTATACTGACACAAAGATTGACTGAAACCGTGTCCTTATCAAAATTGCACTGACTTAGTCTTCTTCGCCTTTTTCTTTTATTTTATTCCAAGGAATTTGATAACAAATATATATTTATATATATATCACAACTTGAGAAAAGGAAACTTCTTGTTTGCTTTCCACACTTTACTTAACTATCACTGTCACGAGAACCACTACCACGATGAGACCACTACTCTCACCATCACCACCAAATCAATAAAGATATGAAATTTCTCACCTAATATTTCACATAATTCTCACTCTACCAAAATCACTCACTCTCACCCTCACCACCACCACCACCACCAAACCACTGTCACCATCACTATCACTACTTTCACTTTATTCAGATTAGAAGAGAAAAAAATGTTTCGAAAGTTGACAGCTTTTCAAAAAGATATATGTACATCTCCTTAGAGTGTAGTAATAAATATCATTTATGTTCTTGCGATAAACCATGTCATAGGATAATTTTTTTTCATTTCTTTTTTCTTTTAAGTAAAGATTTTTTTAACCAAAAAAATATTTTGTAAAGAGTTAAACTAAGACAACAGAGAAACCATTACCAACAAAGCTCACTAGTTCGAAGCCAGTGCAGAATGCGTAGATAGGTAGTGCCGAAGAGTTGATTTAGGATTTCCCCCTTACTTATTTTGTTTTCTGAAGAGGATCTCGAGTAAACAATGTGATCTTCTACAAGTACATCCCTCTTTATTCTTTGTATGGATAGGCAATGCGTAATAATAGTCTAGTTCCGCATTCATCAGGGAATAAAACGAGATTTTACGTGAGTTACGTTAGATGTAAAGGATAACATAGGATTTCACGATTTTTTTACCCTGCTTCACCTTTGACAAATTTAGTAGTGTGAAACCTTCTTAAGGGAAGCTAATAAGCCTTGTAAGTGAGATTACGGCTAAATTATCTTGAAAGGGAAATATGTTGTTAGTGGATTAGAGCATATGTAGACTGAACACGAAACTGGATCCCGATGAAATCTAGATTTTCGGTAAATAAATATATGCTATCTCTCAGAACTGTTCAGATTGAAAGAATTAGGTAGTTTTGAATTGTATGCACATAATTTCTTCCTTAAAGTCCAGGAATCAGGAAATTTGTAGGTAAAGTTTTATGTTGAAAAAAGAATTCAAAATAGAATCATATTTTTCTACCTCATCCCACAATTACAATCAATCAATTTGTCAATGACATTTTATGATAAATGCGAAGATACACAAAAACTAAAAAATATATATAAATAGAGAATACAGCAATAATAAAATATATGTACATGTACAGCTTCTTTTCCATGAATAATAACGCTTGAGATATACATGAATTATTATGATCAAGTTGAGTTTGATTATGTAAAGCTAAAATTTGGTGTTCCGTGTTGAAAGTGTTACATAAGTCAATTATAGAAGCACAGGCTTCTCTCTACCCCGATGATAATTCTATTAAGAAAATCTAGATAGGCATCGTGTGGCACTTGAAATTAGAGAGCAGACACACACCACACCACTACATACTATACAACATCTCCCAAACGAGCCTCTTCTGAGGTGCGAAATTCTATTTTCGTGTGATGTGTTGCTAATACCTGAAATCTTGTTAGCTCGAGAACAGACAGCGAGGAAGGGAAAATAGAAGTAAAGTCCTGTTTTGCGGACAATAATGTCGTAGAAAATTAAATTTTTTCCGGAGGCTTGAGTGTGAGCTGACGTATTGGCTCCGAAAATATGATAGGGGAAGTATCGTTTTGATCATTTAATCACATTTTCCTAATGCCCTGTAGGTGTTGACGATGACAACGCTAATGTCCTCAACGAACGCAGCTCTTCCAAAGATTTCTTACGTTAAATCTATAGATGTTTATCTGGGTACCTGTTTCGTCATGGTTTTTGCGTCACTATTAGGTACATAATATACCTACCTATTGTCCTGTTTAGCTTTACGAACTGTCATTTCTACGCGTCACGCGTATTAAATGTAACAGACTTCTAATATTTCCTTTGATCTCGTGTGCATTGACAGAGTACGCAACTGTGGGTTACATGGCCAAACGAATCCAAATGCGCAAAAATCGATTTATGGCGCTCCAGAAAATGGCAGAGCAGAAAAAAGCTGCCATGGATCATCATGATGAGCACCATGCAAAGCAAACTGTAACAGTCTCAACTTTCCCCAAGAAAGTTTGCTTAAATGCGACCAGAAACTAAACTAATTTTCAATAATTTTATTCCATACAGGAGGTAAGATTCAAAGTGCACGATCCAAAGTCGTACGCGAAAGGCGCTGGCACTCTTGAAAATACCGTGAATGGGGCTCGAGGTGGAGACGAAGAGAATCCTGCTCATCCTATCTTGCCACCAGGCAAAGATATCAATAAGTTGTACGGCATCACACCGTCTGATATTGATAAGTAAGTGGGTCAAGCAGACACTCAATTCGAACAAGAAAATAATTTCTTTTTCTTCAATCTCTTCCGATGTTAAGCACTTTCTTCTCTTTTTTGCAGATACTCCCGTGTCGTATTCCCAGTTTGCTTTATTTGCTTCAATTTAATGTACTGGATTATTTACTTACATATTTCGGACGTTGTAGAGGATGATCTTGTGACTCTAGAGAAGAATGATTAGGAAAAGTTTGTCGTTTTTAGTTTTCAAATGCGAAACCAAACAAAACAACTTTCTTTTCTTCAGAGTAGAAAACTCAAATTCATCTGTATGATATATACATACAAAAAAACTCCTTACATTTACATCTTTACAACTACAACTAATTTAATACTACTACTACTATTCTTCTTCTACTACAAACTTATTACAGTTTTACACGCTTAATTAGTGAAAAACTTTTTTGAAGAAAATCGAAGAAAAAAATAACAAAAAAAGCTACGTTGTGCTATCTCCTGAAAACTAAGGGAAAGCTTTGTTTTGTTTATTAAGAAAATAAAAAAGAAACAGTGTGATATAATCTTCTCTTTTAGTCTGCCTCATTTTTCAAAAGAACTATACAATGAAGAAGAAGAATCAGCAGCAGAGAGCATCATGTTTTTAAGGAATAAACTTACAACATACATTACTCTACTGTGAAAATACTGTAGTACATTAGGAATGAAAATACAACGTAGAAGATGGACTCGCTCCTTGCCTCAAACTCCAATTTTTAATTCTCAAGTGCAAGAGAGAGACACATGACAAGGAACTAAAAGGATTTATATCAACTTCATTTTTATACCAAGCACATATACAACAAATGGACAGCTCAATCTCAAGACTTTCGCACGAGAAGAAAAAACAGGAAAAAGCGAATGAAAATATCCAGGTTCACCGGCGGCACTACTACCACCACCACCATTTTATTCCTGAGAAACGCGGAGATTACTACAAGGAGAAAGCAAATATTTCAGAGATATCATCATCGTCAGCCTTTTTTAACGGTGATTTTGTATATTTGGCCTTTGACACCTTTTTTCTCCGAAACCAAGTGATGAGATGATGGGATAGGATGAGGTGCCGATGAAGGAAAGTAAAATAGTGTAAATATGTTGTGTAATCAATGGAATTCCGCGGAAGTATTATGAAGTCTGATGATGATGAAGCATTGAATGAGTGAGCAAAGTGTAAATAACGAACTGGGAAAAAAGATTACTATTTTATGTGCCCAAACGCCTGCCACCACCACCACATTCACCAAAAATATCGGTATAAAAATACTTATTTTTTTCTTTGTTCATTTCCTCGTAAACTCAGGCGGTGGAGAGCGAAAGAGGAAACTCATTTTATAATTATGACGAGGACTATACTTAGAAGCAGAGATCTCTTCGTAGGAAAAACTGGAATACGCGATGAAATACTCAAAGAAATCATATATTAATTCATACCAATATACAATATAAGTCGTGTTGTATGCCGGCCTGCCTATGGGAATTTTCTGTTCATCTTTTATCAGCTTAAAAGCTATAATAAGTATTCCACTGCTCAAGGGTTCTTTTTTCTTAAAAAGAGGGAAACAGATTTATTTATCCTTTCTTCTCTCGTGAACAAACTGCTGCACCGCTTTAGTAGTAACGTCGAGTCGCCGAGAGGAGGAGAGAAAAATTTTTTTCCCGTGTAGGGAGTATGTCATTCAAAGAGATTGGCATAGAACTTCCATTTTTAACATATTTTCCTCTGGCGAGGTTCAATGCACATGATGATCAAGATATATATTCTTCTTGGTGACATCGTCTTTTGAGAACGCGGGACGTGTGATATCATCTTCCCCGGTCTGATGGAACTGTTCAAGTGTCATCGATATGTAATTCTGTGATGGTGATATGATTTCTTCGGAAAGAAATCGTCTGTCTGTGAGTGAGAGCGACCACACTACACTGCTGTTCTGATGTGCAGATAAAAGAGAAAGAGAGGTTCTATAGAAATCGTATATCTTTCTTAACTTTCCCATTTCGCCTTCTTTTCTCTCTACCACACACACTAACATTCACACACACACACACACATCCGCTCACTCTCATATACCCACAACAACAAGCAGTACTGATGCAACGCCTGTCGTCATATCGCATCGTCCAAGCTGGGAGGGAAAAATCGTTTCATCAGGAACAGCGCTAATCTGGAAAGACAAGCGGAAAAAGTAAGTCGCTTTTATGTGACAAATTACTCCCATGAAAGAGAGTCTAAATAGAAGAGGAAGGAAATTCGCAGGGGATGATTTTAGTCACCAGTGAAAGAAGATGACATGAAACAAAACTATCTGGCAGAAACAACTTCAAAGGAGAAAGCGTGTATTTAACTAAAATATGGAATAAGTTTCGTATTGCCCCAATCGCAAAATTACTTTTTTAGTTCATTAGGAATGAGCAATATACAAGGGCTGCACAACCTCTTCACGGGTGGGTGTGGGAAGCGATTAAAGTTTTTTGTATTTTAAATGAAGCGTGCCCTAATGAGGTTCTTTGAGGCACCGACAAGGAGGATACTGTAGTTGATGGATTGTATAATAATAATAAAGATTAAACTTATCAGTATTGATTACTGAATTAGCACGACAGAGAATTAACGCGGCGAGCGGAGCGAGACGAAAATTTCAGTTATAATGTAGTATTTGGGGGGAGTCCCCTTCTTCCCGTTGTGCGGTACCTGGCAATAGATACCTATATAATTAGAACATTCGTAGGCATGATTTTAAAAAATCCACCACTTCAACTAAAACTTTCAATATTTTATTTGTAAAGCTAGAGAATTGAGAACAAACTTAAGTTTGAACTACTTGTAACTGATTCATAACAGTTTAATATGATTCCGTGTTCTGACTAAAAATATAAACCTAATTATATGGTTTATGAAAAGATAAATAATATTCTGTCGTCTTGTATTTTCTTCGCAGACAACGAGGCAATGGAATGTAGCTGAGCAAATAAAGCAAGGAAAAGTGCGGAATAAGACTTTGTCCAGGTGCGACGACCACAGTGACAGCATGGCGGTCAATAATGGAAACAACGACACTCGAATGCAGACATTCCACCTCATTCGAAGCAATGCAATTACTACACCTTGAAATCTCCATGAAAATTACTTAAAATGCTTCCACGAGAACAAAAAAAAAACGTTGGCCTTTATTTAGAATAAGAATGTTATGTTCTGCCTGTGTATTATACATCTATACCTACCTATATGCTTATATAGTAAATGGTTATTTAGCAGTGACATTTAATTATTGACACAGTTAGTTGTTTCGGACTTCCTAAAATACCTATAGCATTTACTTGTGTTATCTAACATAACTACAAGTGAGTCAGCAAGGCACTGTAAAGTATAGGGGAGCATAAAGTAACGCACTTCGATGGCACGCATCTCGTTGATCTTCCAATAAATAATTCACTATCTTATACTTTTTTGTTGTCTCGTGAAGATATTTTTAAACGCCTACTTCATACTCAAAAATAAACCCAAGAAGATAAGTAAGATGTGGCGAACCTAATCGGATCAGCTTTCTTCACGTTCCCTAAATAAGATGATCGTGTTAAGAAAATGTGAACGCATGTCATCAGTTCACTGAGTTCACCAGGAGACCAATATCTTTTGCAATTGTTCCAAACGTTAAGGGAAAACGTTTCAAACTCTCGAAAAAATGATTTTTTTTTAATTTTCTCGTTTTCCTAATTGATCTCTTCTGAGGAAACAGAAACAAGCGGGGTACATAAAGCTGTGTAAATATAAACGATCTGTAAATTATTGTATCTTAAATGCTTTCAACTCAAAGTAATGAAAAAACTAATACATTGAAAATTTGTTGTTGTTAGAAGGTATTCACACGAGGGATTTGTCACGAGGAAAAGGAAAGAAATTAATTATGACTTGCTACTAAAGCTCCTTAAATATTAAAAAATTTATTTATTAGTATGTATCTGTTAACCTCATTCTGCAACAACATGTCGTTTTTGGAAAACATGTCCTTGTTGGTATTGGTATTGATAATATAATCTAAACTTATTGTTTGCAAATACTATAAATGTGGAGAAAGCAAAATTGACAAAAGAAAAATGAGCATCGCTAGTACTTGCTATCACCTAATCCGTGTTTCATTCAAGAACCATTTCTGAATTTTGTTAAACTTTGATGCAATTTCAGCTTCCCATTTAATGAGTAAGTAAACCCCCGTTAAAAATGGTGCATGATGATGATTTGATGATGATATTAAAAATGATTAAGGAAAGAAAAAAACTAAATACAATCAAAAATTAATGTAAAAGTAAATTATTACTCGACACTTTAAGTAAGCAACTGACAAGACTCTTGTTGACAAATGAAGTTCTTTTAGGATGATAAAACTTACCTTAGTGGTTTAAGTAAACTATTTTAAAACACAATCGCTCGCATTTTGGAATACAATGGAAAAAAGTTCATGAAAAGAATGTTGTTTTAATAAACAAACATGCTTAACCTTAAAGTTCTTAACTGTCTCTTGATAAGGCCGATCGAAGATGAAGTTTTGAGTTGTATTTTTACTTCGTAGTAATACCATAATACTAAGCCTTTGCTACTAAAAAGTTTTAAACTCAAAGCAGATTAAACGTGGTTTTGACCGTGGAATGTGTAAAATTAATTTACTGACCTATACATATATATTGGCAACTACAACTTTTTTTTATTTTCTTCGGGTTACATGTATGTATTGTTAAAAGAAGAACAACGAATCAAATAATAATTTACAGCCTTCGATTAAGTATGATCGATTGTGAGAAAAAACCTAAAATGTAAGAATTTAGTGTAAGCAAAAACTCCAAGCAACAACTACAACATATTATACATACTACTACACTACTATACTTATTGTGTAAATTTTAGGAGAAAATGTGAAACAAAAATGCTAAGGAATTGTGTGACATCGAGTTTCACAGTGTTTCTAACAATTTGCTCATTACACTGTGTTAGAATATTTTAAGTTATGTTTGAATAAGGACCTTCAACAGAAAAAAACTTGAATAAGTCAATCGTATTTCTAAAGAACAATTTTCCGTAAAAAAAATTTCGGCTCTCTTTAAGTAGGTACCAAAATTATTCACAATCAACATAAAATACAATGAACTACCGGTGCGCTAATCTTAAAAAAGGTTAATCTTCATAGGCTATAGACTTATTACAAAAACTGTGAGCAAAGAAGAAAACTTTCTTCAGGATTTTGACATTTGTACATGCATTGGCTAAAAAATATCATGCTTTAAGGTAAGAAATTTGGTTGGTCAGACCAAGACCGGAAAGGCTAAAAGTTCTACTCTCTTTCTATGTGTGTGCGTTTTACAATTTTTACTTGTCAAAAAGTGATCGATTCTCAACATGTTTCATTTTCAACGCTCTTTTACTTAGCTGAGGCATTTTCAATTGAAACGTTTTATGCAAAGGAATACTATAGAGAATTACATAAATACAAGTGTAACGTAGCAAGAGATATGAAATAGGTTACCAAAAAGCATGGCCATGCAAAAGGAGTTTAACAAAAACCCAACGTAGAGTATGTATACTGACTGATTACAAATCGGTTTCTTTGGGGGTAGCTATAGGAACATTCCTTAATTTTCCTACCACTTACTTACCCCGCACGACTTAAAAAAATACTGCAACATCCCGATGTATCCCCATGCACATAATAACTATTTTTGAGTAGCATTGTTGCATACATACACGGGCAAAATGAAAAAAAATGGAACACTATCGCAAATAATATGCTCATTTAGAATTTTGAAACAAAATTTCAAACAAACCTGATCAAAGGTGTAGAGAACTAAATGCACGTATATTTTTTGTCCTTTATTTTGACTTGGTTTCACAGCTAATTGAATCTCGAACATACGAGTAATTTAATCTCCTAATTCCTTTTTTCAATTTTGCATGGCATGCAAATATGCATCGATACATAATTGTTTCTTTTCGAATGAGAAGCTAGATACTGTATGTATAAATAATGACCAATAACGTGTTTGGCGCAAATTCACTCTCTTGCCTTTTTAGTTAATGGTTGTGACAAGCTTTACGATTATTTCCATTGGAAGTCGCACCGCTCAAGGTGCAAAGTGCAAAGTTAACTTTTCTTAGCCTACACACACATTGACCACAAAATATGCATGGGCTGTGCAGTAGTAATCAGTAATCACTATCACACAATCACATTAAATTTAATTATTTTTCAGAGTACCCCTTCACTTCTTGTGTTGTTGTTGTTGGTATGGTACACGTACGTACAGAAGGAGGCCAGTGAAGCTTTCTCTTTAGCTTTCACTGGTTGCCATGGATTATGGACACATTTGATATGAGAAAAGATTGTTCGGGAAAGCGAATGACATTTCAGAGAGAAAAAAACTCGTGGTTTTAGTAAATGAATGGTGCATTCTTTAACCTATAGTAATTTTAAAATTAAAAATTCTAGAATTATTATGCAAATTATTATGCGTATTATTAGAAGTTAGTTGTATATGTACATACATTACAGAAATAAGTTTTCCCCTGTTTCAGAGTTGTTGACCATAGGAGTAAAAAACTAATGAATAATTTCTTTTTACGTAACGGTTATGCTTTTTTTATACTCAACTCTGTCTGTCAATCAAGAATATGAATTTCGTTGATTCCCTATGGGTTTCTTTGTAGGCAACCGAGATTATTATATTTGATGTTGACAAAGAATAAAATGAGGTGGAACAGGCGAATGTAAGAAAAATCAAAAACTACCTTAAGTGCTCGAAAACTTTTTGAATGTTGTTTGTTACGAAGAAAACATGTAGTTCAGAGGATTGTGGTTAAATGGTGAATCTTATAATAGCCTTATTTTTTCTAAATTGACATCTTAGGAATATTAATTATGATGATTTTTATTAAGTGTAATATTATGTAACTTGAGAAACGAAAGAAAAATGAACAACGTAAGCGCACTTTTCAGTACGATGATACAATGCATAAAAATACATATTATGTATGTGAATTTTCAATGGATTTTGGTGTTTCAGTTCCTATCTGAGGCTGATATTTTATTTGCATGGAAGAGCCTTTTTCTTATCCTTAATTTTCAGTACTAATTATATATGTAACTCATAAAAGTGAGGTGACGAAATGCATGTAATCACTATATATGCGTGTGCAGGTGGATCTTCATTTGCGGTTCCATTTGTCCCTTATTTGTAAAAACACAAAAAAATGAAGATTTATAGCGTGCTAAGATAACGAAGAATACTGGTTGTAAGATACTTAAGGTTCAAGGAAAAAGAAGTTTTATTAAACAGTTACTAAAAAGTCATTGCTACATGACTATTGACTACTAGCGTGCATTTTTTGTGATGTACGACGGTTTACTCTTTAAAAGAAAAGAAATTTGTTAAAAGAAAAAACGGAAATAAAAATGGCACAAGTTGAGACTTCTCTGTGTTCGAGATCATTTTTCTTATTTTGCGGTCGAAATACTTACATATTATTATTTTTAAATATTCTGTTATTTGCCATGGATGGCTTTAAAACGTTATGATGGTTCATGGATGATTGAGACTCTTTTCCAAGCTAATTAATCATTCTTTGCATGAAAATAGTCTTTTACCAGTTGACAACATGATACAGCCATACAAAACAATGATGAAAGCTAGTTTTAAGCGATGCAATGACATAATATGTACGGGAAAGAATGGACGATTTGATTCAGTTTCGAACAAGTTACACATGACATATTTATATATTTATTCATGTGTTTAGCGTGTAAAACGTTTGACATTCATTTGCAGAATACAAAAGCTCTTGAGATACATATAACATAATACACATTAAGATGGTAAAAACACAAAATGAAAAAATTGATTTATTAATATCACAATTATTAAATAAGAAGGATAATACAATAACAGTCTTCGTGGTTAGTAACGTAGCGTAAAACAAATATTGGTGGTCATTTATAAATATACCTGTGCATTATCAGTTTGGTTTTCAATCTATGAGTGTTTAGTGGGCTGCAATGGATTCCTTATATCACATACAGCCGCAGCGTTAAAAATTTAATTAAAAATCACATTCCATAAATAAATACATTTCGTTGAATAATGATAATAAAATTTCCACAACCTGAGATTCTGGTGAACGTTATATGACAAGATTACCAATGAATACAACAATCATGGCCCAATGACTAGCATAACCCAAATCGTCC